>PVKS010027140.1:0-27826 GCA_004027875.1 Aplodontia rufa | reverse complement strand
GACAATCATACAATTTGAGGTTATTATTAGTTTAGCCATTTAACCTACTGCTTCCCCATATATTCTAGCTTCCACAGATGAGAGAAACCATTCAGCCCTTGAGTATCTGAGATTGGGATACTTCACTTAGCATAATTCTTTCCATCTCCATCCATTTGATATCAAAAGCCATAATATTGTCTTCTCTAATGGCCAAGTAGTATTCCATTGTATATATGTACCATAGTTTTTGTATCCACTCGTTGAGTGAGGGGCATCTGGGTTGGTTCCATAGTCTAGCTATAGTAAATTGAGCTGCTACAAGCATTGATGAAGCCACATCACTATAATATGCTGATTCTAATTCTTTTGGGAAAATCCCCAGGAGTGGGATAGCTGGGTCATAAGGCGGTTCCATCCTTAATTTTTTGAGGATTCTCCACACTGCTTTCCATAATAGCTGAACCAGTTTGCAGTCCCACCAGCAGTGTAACAGTGTTCCTCTTTTCCCACAGCCCCTCCAGCATCTGTCGTTGTTTGTATTCTTCATTTTTGCCACTCTATCAGGTGTGAGGTGGTATCTCATTGAAGTTTTGATTTGCATTTCCCTTATAGCTAATGATGTGGAGCATTTTCTCATATATTTATGGGCTTTCTGGACTTCCACTGGAGAGAAGTTCCTTTTGAGATCTTTAGCCCATTTGTTGATTGGATTATTTGTGGGTTTCTTTAGTGCCCTGTATATTCTGGATATTAGCCCTCTGTCCGAGGTGTAGCAGGCAAAGGTTTTCTCCCATTCTGTAGGTTCTCTCTTGATGCCCTTGACTAGATCCTTAGCTGTGCAAAAGCTTTTTAGTTTAATTGCGAACATCCCATGTATTCTCTCAGATCATAATGCTATGATCTTAGCAACAAACAACAAGAGAAACAAAAGAAACTATTCAACTACTTGGAAATTGAATAATTACCTCTTAAACGAAGGATGGGTAAAAGAGGAAATGAGAACAGAGATTAAGAAGTTTTTGGAATTGAATGAGAATGAGGAAACAACATTCGGAAACCTCTGGGGACAGTATGAAGGCTTTCTTAAGAGGTAAATTTATAGCACTTCAAACATACATCAAAAATCTAGAAAGAGATCAGATAATAGCCTTATGCTTCAACTCAAACGACTACAAAAGGAGGAACAGTCCAACCCTAAATCTAACAGAAGACAGGAAATTACCAAAATCAGAGCTGAAATCAACAAAATCGAGAAAAAAAATTATACAAACTATCAACAAATCTAAGAGTTGGTTCTTTGAAAGAGTCAACAAAATCGACAGACCCCTTGCCAACCTCACCAAAAGGAAGAACTAAAGGAAGCAAATCAACAAAATCAGAGTCGAAAATGGGGATATCACCACAGACTCATCCAAGATACAGAAGATTATCAGAACATATTTTGAAAACTTATACTCTGCCAAATTCCATAACCTGGAAGACATGGTCAGGTTCTTGGACACACACGACATCCCCTCTTTAACACAGGAGGACATTGAAAACCTCAACCAACCTATCACAGAAAGCAAAATTGAAGAAGCAATCAAAGCTCTCCCAAAAAAGAAAAGCCCAGGCCTGGATGGATATACGGCAGAATTCTACCAAGTCTTCACAGAAGAACTAACACCGATCCTCTACAAGCTCTTCCAGGAAACTGATAGAGTGGGATCACTCCCAAACACTTTTTATGAAGCAAACATTACACTGATTCCAAAGCCCAACAAAGACACATCAAGGAAAGAAAACTACAGACCAATTTCCCTGATGAACATTGATGCAAAAATCCTTAATGAAATTTTAGCTAATAGGATGCAAAAACACATTAAAAAGATAATACATTATGATCAAGTGGGCTTCATTACAGGAAAACAAGGCTGGTTCAACATACGCAAATCAATAAATGTAATTCACCATATAAACAGAATTAAAATAAAAAATCATATAATCATCTCAATTGATGCAGAGAAGGCATTTGATAAAATTCAACACCATTTTATGCTCAAAACTTTGGAAAAGATAGGGATCAATGGAAGATAATTCAATTGTGTCAGATCCATTTATGACAGACCCTTAGCCAACACTATCCTCAATGGAGAAAAACTGAAAGCCTTTCCACTGAATTCAGGTACTAGACAAGGCTTTCCGCTCTCCCCGCTCTTGTTCAATATAGTCCTTGAAACCCTTGCCAGAGCTATCAGGCAAGACAAGGAAATCAAAGGTATTCGTATAGGAAAAGAGGAAGTTAAGTTATCCCTATTCGCTGATGACATGATTCTATACCTAGAAGACCCACTAACATCAGCCAGAAAACTCCTTGAGCTTATAGGACTTTTCAGCAAAGTAGCTGGCTATAAGATCAACTCCAGCAAATCACTAGCATTTCTTTACTCCAGCAACAAATCCGCAGAAGAAGAAATCAGGAAATCTCTCCCATTCACCATCACTTTCAAAAAAATGAAATACTTGGGCATTAACCTTACAAAGGAAGTTAAGGACCTCTACAAAGAAAATTATCAAACACTAAAAAAAGAAATTAAAGAAGACCTGTGTAGATGGAAAAACATTCCATGCTCATGATTAGGCAGAATCAATATAATAAAGATCGCCATTCTACCCAAAGTCCTATACAGATTCAATGCAATCCCCATCAAGATACCTATGACATTCTTCACAGATATAGAAAAAGCAATTTGCCAGTTCATATGGAATAACAGGAGTCCCAGACTAGCCAAAACACTATTCTATAGAAAGGAACAAATAGGGGATATCTCAATTCCTGATCTGAAATTATACTACAGAGCCATAGTAGTAAAAACAGCATGGTATTGGTATCAAAACAGAACCAAAGGTCAGTGGAACAGAATAAAAGATCCTGAGACAAACCCCCATATCTTTAACTATTTGATATTTGATAAAGGGGGCAAAAGCATAGTGTGGAAGAAAGATAGCCTGTTCAACAAATGGTGCTGGACAAACTGGACAGCCACATGTGGATAACCGAAGCTAGATCCTTATCTTTCACCCTGCACAAAAATTAAATCAAAATGGATCAAAGACTTGGATATTAAACCAACAACTTTAAACTTACTAGAAAAAGAAGTAGGGTCATCACTATACCATATAGGAGTCGGCAGCTACTTCCTTAACAAAACTCCCATGGCTCATGCTGCAAAATCAGGTGGTAGAAACTTGAGGAAGTAGGACCGAGTGGAAGGAAGTTTGGCCATCTGGGAATTGTCCTTGATGAGATTACTGGGAACCCAGTCCCTTCTTCCCAGTCTTGTTTGTCAGGTACCATGAGGTGAGCGACTTTAATCCATCATGCCCTCCTTCTATGATGTTCTGCCTCAACACAGGTCCAAACCCTGAGCCAAAATAAATGGAAACCATGACCAAAATAAATCTTTCCTACTCTTAAGCTGATTCTCTTAGATATTTTGTTATAGTGATGGAAAGTTAACACAGCCTTCAGGAGACAGGACAGAGAGGCCATTGTGACCCTCTTAGTTTGCATCCAGGTTTCCTTCCGGCCCTTCGCCTTGCTTATCCTGCCCATCAACGTTCACCTCTTACACCTGGAGCCTCTTCCCAGGTGTCCAGAAGGACCAGCTCCAGACCCCTTCCACAACCTGGGGACCAGCCTCCCTGCCCTATCCAAGCAAGCCAGGCTTACTCAGAGCCTTTCCTGGCTGGCAACCATTTCTCTAAGTAAGTACTTTTGATGTTGTTGGTTGCCTAAAATTAAAAAAAAAAATAAAGTTAAGAAAAAATTCCAGGAAGCTTAATTATTTAAAAGATATGCTTTAATTTAACTAGAAGGTTATAGTAAGATTTTCTTCCTATTAGAACTGACAAAACAACTACAAGTTGTGAAGAGTACTACAGTGTTTTTGATGAGATAAATCTTTATTCTCAGAGACATAATTAACTTCTTTAAGAAAGCACACTAAATCTAAATTCAAGGACATTTATTTTAAAACCTCTGAAAATCTGAGATTTTACATTGTTAGATTCAGGCAATGAATTTTACCTTCTGTTAAAATATTTTAATCCTCACCTCCTCCCATCCATGCATTTTTGGGTTTAATAGTCTTTGGATCTATCCTTAAGAAGCTGTAGTCTCTGAAGGTCACCTTGCCCTGCCTGGGATAACCCAGAGGACTAACCCCAAGGATTCTCCAGTTTTCTCTCTTGGAGATGGGCCAGGTAATCAGCTTATCAGCCAGGTCTGTCTGTCAAAATGACTCACAAATGCCACTGGTACGTGGATAACTTCTAAGCTCTCTATGTCCCTGGGGGAAAGACTCTGTGCTGCATCTGTTTTCCTGAGTATGTCTTGTGGTCCCTAAGCCCAGACTGCACTCTGGCTCTCACTTCTCACACACAGATCATTTGGAATTTCCACTCGCCATGGAGGGTAACAGGGCAGCCACTACCACAAGACTGCTTTTCACAATTTAAGGAAAACATTATCGTGCAGCTGAGAATTTACATAAAGGGGGAATCCAGAGGATAAGGGCTTTACGATGATGGATCATTCAATAATTATGGCAGCCAAAGCTACTAATGGCCCCCCAAAAAGCTTGTGGATAGAGTAGCAGTTTTATGCAACTGCATTGAATTCTGAACGAAACAGAGTTATCATAGTGAAACAGAAGGTTAATGTGGCATTCTTCTATCTCAGCAACAAAAGGAATGAAAGCATCAGTCAAGAAAGAAATGTAGGGTGCATGATAGATACACCCCAACTGCAGCTGGTGATGCCAGGGTTGCTAAAGCAAGGCCATTCTTCATGCAGATGCAAGCACACTCTAAACACAAGCATTTAATACTCTTTGGCTTCAGGTAAGAGCTACAATTTTGCATTTCTGATGTTGCAGTCATCTATCACGGTCTGCTGCGTGATTCTCCAGCACTTTTGGATATGAAGTCTGACAATTAGAACTAATGATGTTGCTGTCCACAATTTCAGGATGCTTTCCAATTTCTCAAACTGAGAAGAAATCCAATCTCAAACAAATACAATATAAGTTAAATTTTGCAGCTTTTAGGAATTCATGTGTTTTCTTTGTGCAACAAAGGATTATATATTCTATAAATCAGTAACAGAGGAAAAAACAGTGCTGCTCTTGGCTCAAGAAGTTTCAAATCCACACAGTGTTTTATAGATTAAGAACTGCTATGGGTTAGATATGAGGTGTCCCCCAAAGCTCACGTACGAGAAAATGCAAGAGGGTTGAGAGATGGAATGATTGTGTTATGACAGCCTAACCTGATCAGTGCATTGATCCTCTGACAGTGATTAACTGTAGGCAGGTAGGATATGGATAGAGGAAGTAGGTTCCTGGGGGCATGCATTTGGAGTATATATATTGTCCTAGTTGAACAGAATTGTCTCTCTGCTTCCTGTCCTGAGCCACTTTCCTCTGCCACACTCTTCCACTGCAATGTCCTTCCTCGTCTTGGTCCCAGAGCAATGGAACTATCTATGCACTGAGACCTCTGAAACCTTGAGTATCAAAATAAATTTTTCCTCCTCTAATTGTTCTTGTCTTTTAGTCACAGCAACGAAAAAGCTGACTAAAACTGGGATCCATCATCTTCTCCTACCCTCCTGCTAGACCTGGAGCTCCCTGCAATAAATTGGGGAATGTCCTGATTTTTTATCCAGTTTATCTTTATTTCCCTTAGAGTTCACTCCTAAAATTCCTCTACATTCTTCATCCACTGATAGCCCAGAAACTGAAAGGATTCTAAGCTGAGACTTTCCATTTGTAAACCCCAAGGCTTCTCCATGACCTAGGTCCCCCTGGGGTTTCTGCAGGCTCTGATTTTTTGTCCCCATCACTTACACTAGTCCTGTAATTCCTGACTCCTATGTACGAACTGATCTTAATGTTCTGTGGATTTTAGCAGAGGGAGATGAGCTAAGAAACCTGGTGTTTGCTGGGACAGGTTGAAACAGCTATGAGCACACCAGAGTTGCCACTCAGGTTTTACAATAAAAATGATAATACACTCATTTTACATTATAAGGTAGACTCTGCCAGGAGGTATTTGCTATTGGGGAAAGCTGCACAGATCATTCAACTTCAAACTGTTTATAATACTTTGAACTGACAACCTCATTTTCTTTAGGCATCAAAAAATAAATAAATAAAAAATAAAAATGCAACACTTGAATATCCTGCTAAAATGTAATTTTAGCTTATTACACCATTCATACCACCTCTAAAATATAACCAAATGTGACATTTGTCACCAGACCTCTTGTCTCCTATATTTGAAGTTATTGTTCCTGAATTCTATGTCTCCAGCTCCCCTCATCATAAGTATAAGGCATGAATTAAGTGGTATTATTCACCACAATGGCAGAATAGTATTAAGAAATCAGAGTGTATCGTGATGTCTTCAAAACAACAGCAATTGGATTACTAGCATCTAAAGTCAACCATAAGGTATAGGGAGACCGAGGTGAGCATGGCAAATATTTAAAACCACATTTCATTTTAAGACAATATTACAGACCCGACAGAGAGTGCTAGAAGGTGCTAGGGAGGGATCAGGACTCTGCGGCCACAGATGCTTCCTGGAACCAGTGGTTCTGTCTTGGGCATTGCTAGATTGCTCCAGAGAACTACTCACGTGTATACTCAGGGCACTAAGGAAACTAGTAAGCTGAGGTGTTCACCACGAGCAGGCAGGACGATGGGAGGAAGTAAAACATATGCATTTTGTTATACATAAATTATATCTCAAAGTTATGACATAAGGAAAACTACTACCAGATAATATGGTTTATAAGTCACTGCAAAGAGGAACAAAACATGGGCTGGAGATGTAGCTCAGTGGCAAAGGACTTGCCTAGCACGTGTGAGGTCCCAAGTTCAAATCCCAGAACCATGGCCAAAAAAGAGAAAGAAAGAGGGAGAGGGTACATATTTAGTCAAAGACCCAAGAAAAGAAAGATGAGTAGGAAGGTGAAGAGCGACCCCCAAGTTGAGGGCTGGTGTAAGTTAGCTTTTCTATGCTCTCTGTAGTATCTGTGCCCCATTCAGCTATGTGTGCAGAGAGCTCCAGACAGGATCAGACTCACCCACTGCCACCCCCAGACGTGCAAGACCTACGTTCCAACTTTCTAATCTGGACCAGGGCAAACCCTGGCTATGCCTGCTCTTAAATGTGTTATCACAGACCATTAGTTTTCAACTCATCGAACCTCAATTTTGTAAGATTGTTATGAGGTTTATGATAAGGGGAAATGTAAATTATGCTCATATGCAATACTCTTAATGCTGCTTTTATTCTCATATGTTTGCTACTGATGGGGCAGACAGTAGCTCAGACCAGGCGGAAAGCCCTGTTTACGGGGACTGTGTGTCCAAGAAGCATAAACTAAATGATTGAGAGGAGTCTCAGACTCCTGATCAGGTTCTTGTTGTCTCTGATCTGTCCTATGCTCAGCAGAAAATCTAACATGATGATATTGTATGATGATATTGGAACAAAGGGTAAAAAATAAGATAAATATCTTGTGTTAGCAGTGCCCTAAAGAAGACAACTGCCAACACACCCCAGGACAAGATGAAATTAGACTTTATTTAACTGAAAATAATAAACACAGATGCAAACCATAAGACAAAGCATTCTGAAGATAACCACCTATCTTTCAGTTCCAATAACAGGTGAATTCTTAGAACACACTGGGCTGCATTTTGGAGGCCCTGCTACTCTCTTTGGGACTCTGGTCCCCCAGTGTGCTTGATGATACTCAAGCCCCAAGATGTCAAAACCTGTTAAGTCCTCCTAAGACCTCCTGGGAGGGATAGCAAAAGCTCTGTGTTCTTTCCTCTGAGTTTTCAGCATTAGGTATAGCTGTCCACCTGCTATCACTCGAGTCTTCCTGATATGAACAAACAGGAAGTCATTTCTTCCCTGATGTATTCAACTATGACTAAAAAATAAGCCAAACATGTAGTTTCACACTGGTTCAACTAATGTTCTTTCTTTCCTCTTCCTTTTTTTTTCCTTTTTTCAAAAAATGACTGGCAGAGGGGGCAGAGTATACAAACTCTCCCCAATTTGAAATGTTTGCAAAAGCGGCCCTTGGCTTTTCCACAGCCTCTACTGCCCACCCCAACCACAGGAACAAGCTCCCCAAAATAGAAGAAAGCAAGCACTTTCGGGTTTTGCACCCCGAGATCCACAGAGTCTCTCTGGGTTGTTCTGGGGCCCTGAAGGAGATTTGTGTGAATGAAGACGCATCACAAAGGGACCCTTGAGAATGAAGCCCCTGGATATCAACCTGGAAGAGCCCAGACCAGCCCTATTTTGAAAGCTTTCTGGTGAGAGAATTTTGTCCTCAGGGAAGCTCAGTACCTCTGAGGGAGATAAGAGGATAGAGCTCAAGATAGAGGAGCTAAAAATATAGAGAATTAAGCACCATTTACCGGTTTGACTTCTCATTTTAAGCAGGAGTAAATTATGGGAAGATTTAATATAGAAACATACAATACAGAAAATAAAGACCTAACATAAACCTACCTCCCAACCTCGAATACTCAGAATCTCGTCTAGTTTTTGCTTGCATGTATATTTTTAAGGTGGAAGCATTTTCTGTGTTTTGTATACTGTTCTTTGTTTTAACTTCCCATATACGATAGGTGCTCTTCCATCCAGAGAATTCAGAGTTAGTAACTGGCTAATCAATCAAAAAAGACCATAAAACAGAATCATTTAAAAATACACTCGTTGCTTAAACATTTTAATTTCATTTAAGATAACAGAAATGAGCGTTCATTAGCTATGCTTATGATATAAGGTCCAGGCCTTTTCTTTGTGCTCCAGTCCTCTGATTTGAGTTCCACAAAGATTACTTGCAAAAGCCACATTTATGCTATGTAGACTACAATTCCATTTTTGACATCTTTAAATAAGAGTGAGGATGCAAAGTCTGAGTAGAGGCAACAGAGCCCTGAATCCTAGAATTTTACAGTGATGTCCCCTCATCTTTTGAAGTCATCTAACCACCCATCATTTGGCAACAATTTGTTAGCCCCTCAACCTTCCTAGGAGAAAAAATATCTAAAACATTATTCTTTGCACTAAGTAATTCACCAATTGACTAACTATTTAACCACGCTATGTGTTTACAGTGACTGCCATCACCAGGGGCAGGATCATACATGCACAGGAACAGGGGAGAAGAGTGTGCGGATCCGGAGACAAGAGTAGCACGCATCCTGCTCGGTGTGTGTGCAGATGGAGCAAAAGGCTCAATCACTGTGAGCTGGTTACATAGGGAAATTTTCTGTAATTATCAACGTCATCACATGTGGCTAATAAAAATGTCCCCAAACACTTAAAAATATACAGGCATTGGAAGAGACAGGTAATTCTGTACTTATGCTAAAATATCTCTTAATTGGTACCATAATCATTTTAGTGATATTGAAACCTCATAACTTCAACATATAAATTCCATTTCTTCTTCAGAAAGAAGAGTAGGGTTGAAGGTAGAGTTATCAGTGAAGCATACCTCACAGGCAGGAATGTGTCTTTTTGGCAATGGAATATCTTTTTTTTAAATGAAACCCATTCATGGACCCAAACTCAACAAACCTATCCTTCTGTTTCTCCCACATTGGAATATGTGATAGTCACTGGTGTTAATAACTTTTTCATAGAACTTCAGCAAGAAATCTTGACATCAACTTCGATTAAGGCAATTTCATGGGTCTTTCTCTAACAGTATCCTAATATTTCACATTGTTCTTGCCAAAATACATTCTCACTACAGTTAACCATCTTCCAGGCAGTGCGCCTGGTCAAAGTCATAACAAGTAATAAACAATGTATCCCATTAGTAAGGCAGTTAATGATCCTTAATCACAAAATGCACCCTCTCTAGGAATGCTTTATCCACAACCTTTCCCACTCGTCATTTACTGCCATTGAGTTACTGTGGAGTAGTGATCATTATTTTTTGTTAGAGGGATTATACAAAAGAACTAAAGAACTTCATTCTTGATAATCATGTGTTGTAAAACATATATTTATAATCCTATATGTCTGACCCCTTAGCCCTGTGGCATAACACAGCTCATCTAGAATATGAATGCTGGTGTTCGCTATGGTCCAGTTCTTATATTTATCTAGTTTCTACTTGAAGTAGAACTACTCCAGGGTACCTTAGCCTGGGGCTATGCTTCTGTTAGCCATTCAAGAAGTCAAGCTCCTTAACTGTTCTTTGAAAGAGTACAGAATCTCTGCTTAGTGGCACAGTTTAGAGTGTACGTGCACACATATGAAAATGCATACATAACGCATACATACCTAAGAGCATAAGTGTGTGCAGTTAATGTACACATCCAACTTCAGATAAATTGAAAAACAACTTCCTCCTTTATTAGCGCTCTTTGTTAATGACTCCACCATATAGAAGTAAACAAGTCAGAATCTTTATTTGATATTTTTTTTCTGATAAGAAGAATAAGATCAGGTTGAGAATCAAGACAATGCCAAGAGTGGGTCAACCCTTAGTTTATAAAATAGGAGGTCATATCTGAAGCCTTCAGGGAAAGCCAGTGTTAGCTGTGTATGGTCAACACAGAGACCTGGCTCTCCATGTAAATCTAATATTGAATCAATGAATGAAGCATGTTCTATAATTAGAAAATCCTAAATGTATAGACCTAAAGGGGGCCTCATACATCATTCCACCTAACCTTGAAAACAATCATACTTTCTTACAAAATGAATGCTTCTCCCATTCTCCAAGTTCCCATATCGAAGTTCTAACCCTCAGGACCTGATAAGGCAACTGTATTGGAGATAGGGTCTTTAATAAGGTAATCAAGAAAAAGGAGGCTGTTAAGGTGGGCCTTAATCCAGTCTCCTGCTTTCCTCATACAAAGCAGCAATCTGGACAGGCAAAGAGACAACAGGGTTGAGCACGCCCAGAGAAATACCATGGAGGGACACAGCCATAAGTCCTGCTACCTGCCGGATAAGTACTGAGGCCTTGGGAAAAGCCAAGCTTGTTACCACCTTGATCCTCAACTTTCGACCTCCAGAACCATGAGAAAATGAATGTCTGCTCTTTAAGCCACCAGGTCTGTAGTATTTTGTGATGGGATCCCTAGAAAATGTGTGCGTATATTTTTACTTACTCCTAGAAAGGAATGATATTCTTCACTTTATCTCGCATACCCTACTTTATTCAGGCAAAACAATATGGAGAAGAATAATTTTCATACTGGAAAGAATTCAGGGTTATGTAAATCTCACAGGAAGGCATGATAACCAAAGATTTGCAGCAATTAAACCTTAAAAAGCCTCTCAAGGTCTCCCACATTTAATGTGCACTTTTTAACAAAGCCAAGTGCTAACAAACATATCCCCTGAAGCAACGCTGCTAGAAAAACACCTTCTCTCTTCCCTTCTGATTCTAATTATTTACTTGATAACCTCTTATCTTAACCAGATCCCCAAGGTGGAGTCTGATAGTGGTAGGGTTGAAGCTGTAATGTGCCATATTGAAGGTATGAATCTAAATATTAAAAAAAAGAACTCCCAGGACTCAAAATGACTTATATCATTGACACATTTGAAACAAAATTCAGTAAGATAGTATTAAGGCACAAAACATATTTTACCCCAAGCCATTCTTTCAAAAACCTGAGCTCTACTCTGATTTATTTTAGACTACATAACTGTCTATGGAACCAATTCTGTACTGAGCTTGTGTCATCACCATGATTATCCAAGGCCACCTCTCCTTCCTGGAACCACAGCTGAGAAACAGAAATCCGTCTCCCTGTGATGCCTATTTCTGATCCCTGCCTCTGCACAGGGTGTCATTCAAGGACCCACCAGGACCTTAGAGGGATGATGAGCCTTCAGCAGAATATTCTGTGCATCAATCTACAAGATCCATTGCAGACCCAAGAAAAACAGCTGAGCTACTCACCTGTGGCCCTTTCTCTCAACTTTGGGATTAATTTCTAAGTTTAAGCAATGTTCAAAGATTCCGAAGTGATAGCTTTTTTACTCCTTGTATCTGTAGAATTTTTTCTCATTTGTTTGGATGGGGCAACACCTTGTTAAAAAAAAATTATGTGTGTGTGTGTGTGTGTGTGTGTGTGTGTAAACGCTTTCATGGCTGATGTGCACTCTTATTGGCTGTGCTCTGCATTGTCCTCCCAGGCCTTACCTTCTTCATAAGATATATGAACACACCAAAAGCATTGGAGTTTTTGTGGTTCTTAAGAGAGACTTTGAGATCTTATATCTCCAAACCAATCCAAGAACCCAAGGTTAAAGGTATTGTCTGCAAATACAAAAATTTCAGCAAGCGAAGGAGGCGTTCCAAAACCTAGACGGGCTAGGTAGGGCAAGGACCTCAGGTGCTATACCATGCACTCACTCAGAGCAGTCCTCTAGACTTTGATTCATATCCTCTCAGAAAAACATCTGACTTCAATGTGACTTACTTCCCACAAAGTCCCTTTCTAAAATGTAAATATGTATGCTGAAAAGGGCAATACATTAATTTATGAGATTGGGGATCTGCGATTTCCCAAAAGCAGGAATCTACGTACTATTTTCTTCAAATATAGGAGAAAATAATGCTGATTGAGAATTGAAGTGACCAGGAATAAGGATTTCAAGGCAGGGCTAACAGGAAGCAATATTAAATAACCACCACAGGAGGCCACTGTTTGGACTTAGCCCTGCAATGGCCCCAACAGACCAGACCAAATTTCACATTGAATCACCCATGCTGAAGTTTCAGTCACCAAAGGGAAACTAAGTTGTTTTCTGACCTTCCAAGAAATCAGGAGAGAGAGAACAGCCAACTTTCCCAAATAGGCTGGTTTCAATCTGCATAATAATGAACTTCCATTTTAATTCTTACAAAAAATAAACAAACTGAAGTAAACTAATATTAACCAGTAATTTTCCTGTTGTCTTCACGTCTGCCACCTTACAAGGCATGTAACTTTGAAATGACCAATTCATTTTATTCTAATTTTGCACTTATCACAAATAAAGCTAATTAAGGTATTTAAACTAAATTTCTTCTAATTATACCCTCTGATAACACTGAAAAAAAGATTCACATTCTTAAGAACACAAGCGGGAAAAGAAGGATGAATCATCTAACTCCACGCTAGACTATAAATCAGTCCTCATGTGGTAGATATAGTAATCCCATAACCTGAATTTTCCTGTGCTGTCCTCTTATCCATCTCCTGGTGCATGCTTATAATCCTAGTAACTCAGGAGGCCAAGGCAGGAGGATCACAAGTTTAAGGCCAGCTTGGGCAAACTAGCAAGACCCTGTCTCAATGGTAGAGATCTCCTGGTTTAATCCTTAGTACCACAATGTAGAAATATAATAAAAAAGAATATATATTGCTAATTAAACAAATGTATACATGAATTCAATTTAATTTTCTATGCCTGAGATTTTCATATAAACAGATAATATGCCAGGAAATGATACTTAATAAAATTCAGTATTTTTATACAGAAAATATGTTCAACATGTTCTTATCTAGAAAACAGGCAAAAACATTCAAACCTGCTTCATATATTGGAGATATAAAGTAAGGGAATTACTTTGTGTAATATAGTTTTAGAAAGTGTTATTGTTCCCAAGGGCCTATTCTGGGGAATCCAATAAATCAAATCCAGCCACTAACCCCAAAAACCAAACAGAAAGGGTAATGGTTAAAAGCATGAAAGGGACTTTAATCAGTGTGGCTATAACAAGAAGACAAGAGAATCCCTGTTCTTGGCCATGCCTTCGAGGGGCTGACAATGATCCTGAGGTTTTATAGAAAGGGGAGCAAGGGTTGGGGGTTTGCATAGATGGAGCTGCTGTAGCAGATGACCTCGATCAGTTGTGGTCTGTCCATCACTATCTCAGGATCAGTCGGACGGGGCCTTGTCATCCACAAGAAAGCTGCGGTAGTGTGAAGGCAGGGGATACCATTCACTCATCAGAAGATGCTTATCAGATCAAACCTTATTCCTGGAATCCCACATGAAGTCCAAGCAAAGAAACAGATTCAAAATGGAAGCACAGATGCCAAGTCTTTAATCCTGCGTTTAGCTACCCTCTGTACATTTGTAGGCAAAAGCAAAGAGAAGAGTCTAAGTCCTTGTTACATTATTAGTATTGTTATTGTGGACTTTGAAAATCAGGCTTGATGATAAGTCAACAATTAATTAATAAGATAACATAGGAATGATCATAAGGAAGTACTGGTGGGATTTTAACACATAATCTGACCAGCTAGTGTCAACCTTTTCAGGAATTCCAGGCATGTATCTGTGACAGGTTAGGATGAGTAAAATCTATCTCTTGGTTGATATAATTAAATAGGGAAAAGTTGTCCCACATGCCCCTAGCAGTAATGACCCCAAAATGACCAAACCCTTAAAGGAGAGAGAAAGAGAAGGCCAATTTCCCTGAAGTCCCCACACTCCTACTTCTGCAAGCAAACGTGCAGGCCCTGGTTGCATGGCCACAGCTTGCTCTGCACATACTGATGTGTCATTTGTCCTCTGCCCTTGTGAAATACTAAGCACTTAGACCTTCAACGATTTTCTCAAGGAATCCAATCACGCTAGCGTTTTCTGAGTCTCTTACCGAAGACCCATGGAGTTCTAGGAGGAACTCTGCTAGATGATCTATATTCATATTTTCAGCATCAAACTCCCCTTCTTAGCTGGACATCCATGCTGAGAATGTTTCTCTTTCTCTCTTACACACACATCTCTATTTCTAGCATTTCAATTTTCACTAAGTTCTTCTCTATGACACGCTAGAATTTATCTTAATTTTTAATTTCCCTCTTTCCTGTACATGGAATAATTCATCTCTGTCCAAATTCCTTCCTGCATTTTCTCCTTGTCTTTCAGAACTGAGTGAAACCAATGCTCTCGAAGTGGCAACCACCATGCTCCTTACAAAACCATTTCATTAACATGTTGGATTCTCTGTTGGAATTACCCCGTTTCAAAATACTTATCAAAATATTCTTCCAAAGTCTCACAAAGCTCACCCTAAGAGGAACTAAGGTGAATAAACTATTCTCCATCTCAGGTATTGAAAGTACAGACATCCTATGATAATGACAGTGAATAGAGCCACTGAGAGCAAGACCAGAGATAATCCCACAATTGGGTGCGATACTTACCCTCAATGTGCCTTATAATCCTCGCAGAATTGTGGGTCCAACTAAAAACAAATAAACAACAGTTCAGAAAACATGACCCTGCTTGGGAATGGAGTGCAGTGGGGATTCCTTAGGAATGAGGGCAGAACTCATTCTGAGAAGCACAAGTTCAGGGCAAGCAAGGAGATAAAGAGCCAGCTCTTGTCCATCACCTGCATTCCAGAGTCGAATCTCCCGCCACACATCAAGGTTTCCCAAGGTATGCACCCTCTCAAGTTCCAGTTCACTCGTTTCTCTCACTACTGTCATTCCTCAGCAGCAGAGAGAACCTGTTGTGTTCTCCTTCCCAACTCCTCATAACCCAGCGTGAAAGGATGCCTCTGACCGACTGCACAGACCAAAAGCTTCCAAATGGCAATTTCATGTTCTCCCCCTTCACCGATTAGAGCAGGAAAAGCACAACCCCAGCATGGGGGTCCTTTAGCATCAGCGGTGACTCCCACAGGCTGCCACACATTTGTCCCTGAAACCCCTCGCACAGTCACAGAGCCCTCCAGCCATGGTGTTGTCATGGCAACCAAGAGGCAGTCGAGAGCAGAATGGATCTTATCACCCCATAAGTGGTGCTTCAAGTTTTCCATCTCATCCCTCTTTCCATGTGACAAACTGCATCATTAAGAGGTCCCAGATAGTAATTAATTAATAAGCGTGTCTCCCAACTCCAAGTGTGGCCCATGCCAGAACACCCCTGAGGAGACAGGAAAAACAAGCTTCAGCTGCGTGGTCTAAAATTCCAGATTGGGATGCTAGGGAGGAGTTTCAGGAAGGAAAATGCCTGGAGGCCACCTCACTCAGTGCCCTCATGCAGCCTGGGTACGCATGGAGATGAGAAATCAAACAGTGTAACATCTGACCACCCTTTTCAAATTCCCAGAAAGAAGCACTAAGAATCACGATGTCACCTAGAGTGTAGGAGAAAGACACCCAAGACAACAGCAGAGGCTGGCCAAGGTCTCAGGAAATCTATTTATTCCTTGCTTCAGCCAACACAGCATTGGAGTTAGAAAACTGGGATAGCTAGGTCCTTTGGGGGCAGGTTATTTTAATAAAGAACCTATTTTGTATAATTTAATAAATTCTGAGCTTTGTCACAAGTTTTTTCCCCCTTTCTGTTTTCCTCTTATTGTTCTCATATTAAAAAAAAAGTCTCCTCATTTTTAGAGGGCAAATGGAAAGATCTGTCTTTTCATGATTCATCCAGGAAAGCATGAAAAAGCATGGTGTTTTGAAAGGCCAAGGATAATAGCATCAGAGAAAGAGTATGGTGGGTGGGGCTTTTGGGAAGGGATGCCTACTGCCTCTCATCCTTCCAGAATAGAGAAGTAACTTACACCATTTCCTAGTGAAAATTAGTATAAACTCACATACATCTAAGTGGTAACGACAGCAGAGAATGAACACATCGTAGTAATGAGAGACGAAGCCAGGCAGGCAGAGTCTGGTCGTGATCAGCTTTATCCAGCTAAATGACGCATATGGATTTTGTTTTGAACGCTACGGGCAGACACTGATCAGGTTTAGTCTCAGCTATCCCACTCCTGCTAGGCTAGGAAGGCAACTGCAGCTGGAAGTGGCATTCAGGAGGTCTTTAAGAAAGAACAAAAGCATAATGCTCAAAAAAGATTTTGCTGTTAAGAACAGAGTTGCCTCTATGCTGTTGTCTAAAAGGGTACAATTTTCTCATTACAGGTGATGACAGAGCTTTTTCTTTTTTTTTTTTTTTTAACTCTAAAAGATCAAGTTTCAAGTGTACCTAAGGGAGAGGTGTGAACTCCATGCACTGGAGATAGAGTCACAGGATGGAGCTGGTGGGGGGCAAAAGAGACACAAATGGGGGAGAAACCTGCTCTTTTGCTTCTTTCTTGCCCCAAAGCAAAGCAACCGAATCTGGCCCCAAGAGCTGGGCTGCAGATGGTGGAATAGCATAGCATATGTTCTCCAAGTACTTCCAAGAACCACCTATATCTTGGCACTTAAATACTTTACAACAGAGAAAATGTGCTGATAATTTATATATTCAATATGTGTTCACGTGTGTATGTGCCCAACATTCATACACAGCCAACGCTCTGCAAACTGCATAGCAACGCTTCGCCTTGGCCCTGCTTCTCTTTTGTATTCTTCCCCTGTTCCTGAGGCCTTTACTCTCCCTTATTCCTCCAATCTTCAACCCTGGACTAAGAGGGAAGTATTCTCACATCAAATTCTTTCCTCTCCAGAAGGCACCAAGCTTCTCAGGCAGTCCAATTGCTAATCCCTGTCATCAGGATAGAAAAACAAACCTCTCCCCTTTAAAGAATTTAACACATAAGTAAGATAGAAGAGGGGGTCATTTAATGACCTCAGACTGTCAAGTTCACTATGTAGTTCCTGTCTAACCAAAGCCAGGTATGTGCATGCAGGTACACTGGTGTATACATACCCCATAAATACTAGGATCCTTTAGTAAAGATAGACCTTCCAAAATGCTTCCTTGTATTTCCCATCTGCTTTGGTCATTAATCTCTAGTGCCTCCAGCAACTGGGATGAGAGACACCATTACATCACAAGAAAGAAATAAAGCAAGTGTTACTGAGAACATCCTAGATGGAGATTGTCTACCTTCTAGATTTGGACATCTGACTCTGATTACAATTTTCAGAACCAATGTTACTCAATGAACTTAAAAAATTAATTCATTCTATGATCATTTTCAGAAGAGTGTATATATCTTGTTGCTACTACCCACGTGACTCTGAGCAGGTGATTTTTTTATTCCTGTGACCCATTCTACCAAATATCCCCAAGAGTTCTTATCTGTTTACATTTATTTTAATTGAGTGGGCAGTGAGTTCACATACCTCTGATTGTGTCAAACTTTTGTAAACCAATTCTAATGTGTGGCAATGCCCAGGTTCTCCTTAAAGACACCCATACCTGCACAGTATGCAGTACAGTACACAGACCTGCACATTCAAGTTTCCCTTGCAACACCAAGAACTATGCCCATTCCCATGAACAAAATGCATCTGTACACATAAATGCACACCCTAGATGCAAATATGGTCCCCAAGTATGTTTATGCATGTGTTTTATAAACAGCTAAACCTTGCTAATTCACAAGCTTGTTTGGCTGGCAGAGTATTGGTATGTGCAAATTAGAACTCAAACAAATGATTACAAAGTCAAGGATAGCCCATTGCCAAACACATTCTGTTCTTTTGCGTAGACTTGTAGTTTTGCCTTAATTTATGGTAATCCTACCCACGCTGCAAGTTAACGTATTGCTGGTTCATAAATGGAGTGCAATCTACTACTCCACTTTGGCTGAGAAGGAAAAGCAGATCGCCAGGTTTTTATACGATGCTTTACAAAAACAAAAATTACAGTTTTACCACTTATTAATGTGAGAATATTTGAGATTCCTCACTGTTCGTATACATGGTGCATGTGGACAACTATATATACTCATAGTGAGTACCAGTTTTGTAAGAACTCCTAGAGAGATGTTGAGCTTCATTTCTGTCATAACACATAATAGCTAGGTTCAATAAAAGAAGAATTTATGGGCTTGAGTAGCTTCATATCCAAGGGCTATGTTCTTTGTACCAACTCTACTCCATCTTATTTCTCCACCTTGTTCCATGTTGGAATCAAGACCCCACATTTAAAGTATTTCCATCCTCCTGGTCTCTCCTGTGGTTTGTTTTTCCTTGATAGGACCTGATCAAATTCTTCCATCATCTCTCTCTCTCTCTATATATATATATATATAACCTACAGAGTTGAAGACAAACTCCTTAAATTGAAATTTCATGGAACTTCACACCAGTCACTCCTTCCTCCACTCTCTCGCCAGCCTTGCTTATACCTAAATCCAAGAACATACTATAAATATTCTATTTTCTTTAATTCCCTTATTTTTCCTAATTGAGTTCAAATCTATATTAATTTTTTTCTCAGTCTGAATTTGTTCCTTGATTAGAAACAAATCACAAAATTTTTTTCTCATGTATAGAATTTCTGATAAGTAGAATTCCTTTCTACCTATTGGGAAAAGAAATCTTCATCATAGCTAAACCTCAGCCAACTTATGTAATAGCATTTTTTAACATGATGCAGATATATAATTTACATATAGAATAGTGCACAGATCACAGGTGTTCTAACTATTGAATTTTCAGAATCTGAATACATGTGGGTAACCAGCCACCTTGGTTAATAAAAGAATACCACTAGCACAACACAAATCTTCTACATGACCCCTTACAGACACTATCGCTCACTCCAGTGGGAAGGAGGAAACTAGCCTGTTTTTGTTACAACCCACTGACATTACATGTTTTGAAATCATGTGATACTATCTTTTTCATGGACTGCTTCTTTCAATGTTATATTTGAAAGTTAACCATATTGCTGTGTTGCAGTCGTAGTTCATAAATTCATAACTAAGTTGCATTCTGCTGTGCAAATAAATAAAACATTATTTCTTTGTTGGCAGATATTAGAGTGATCAACTATTTTATGGTATTATACATAGTTTTTGTGTGAACATTCTTGTGCATGTCTGGTGAATGTTCATATGCATTTCTATAGGAAAATTCCAGAAGTGGAAGGACTGAGTCATAGAGTGTGCATGTTTCACTGTGGTAGATGCTGTCAAACCTTCTTATGAAACAGTCATAATCACTTCCCTCGTAATGATTATATGAGTGTCTCAGTGGTCCCACATTGTCACCAACATAGTGTGACCTTTTTATTTTATTTTTCTTTAGTTCATTAATTTTGGTTGTAATGTATCAACATCACATTTTTATTAATTCCATTTCCCTGAAAGTGTATTTTCATACATTTATTCACCATTTGCATACCCACCTATGTGAAAAGCCTAATGATTAAAAATTAAGCAATATTTCCTTTTTCCTAGCTCTGTGGATATGCTCTTTTGAGGAGCTAGTAGGCAAGTTTTTGCATGTTTTCTACTCTATCATCTACCTTTTCCTTATTGTTTGGTAGGAGTTCTTTATATATTGCAGATAGAAGTCCTTACTGGACAAGTATATTATGAGTAACCTCTCCCAAATGAGGCTTGTCCCTCCTTTTAGTGGCTTATTTTGATGATACACAGTAAAATGTTAATCATAATAAACTTCATTTTTCATTGTAACTTTTATGGTTATTGCTGTTTCTGCCCTTTTTAGAAGCCTTTTGCCTAATTACTAGGTAGGAAAATTCTTCTATGTCTTCTGATTTGATCTTGAGAAAATACCTATGAAGTAGACAGAAGACAGCACTGTGGTCATTTTGAAGAACACAGACTCAAAGAGGGGAATAACACAGTTCTCAGAGGATCTTGTCAAGCCCTGACAGGGTTTAGTATCTGAATATTCTGGAAACTCAATTACATCTAAATCCCCTGTGACTTCTGAACTTGTGTCACTATTTAGGAAAAATACACTTTCCAGTGGCCTGAAGGAAAGCTGCTTGGGAAATAAGCCAAGAAATCAGTGGTGGTTATGGGCGCTGAGGCAAGTAATTCCCATTAAAGTATGATGCTGTTCTCCCTTCCCAAGTCTCAGGCCTCATCTCCCCTACAAAGGTAGATATAGAAGCTTTAAAGAAAACTCCAAAGTCGACTTCTCTATTACCACTAAATGAGGCAGGAAGGAAAGAGTTCCCATCTGTTTCTTGTTCCATTGCAACTCTTTCATGATAAGGAAATAAGAAGGAGTGAAGAGAAAGTGAAAGAAGTCAGTTTTTGGAAAGGGCATGGAGTGATAAAGAGTAACAGAAGGAGGGAATAGAGAAAGAGAGAAAAAAAGGTTGAGAGGTTTAGTGAATCAGAGAGAGCCAAAGGAAGTGTGTGAAAATGAAAAACAAGAGATGGAAAGAGTTGGGAATAAGAGAGAAAGAGAAGACAGAAACATTTCAAACAACAGTTGAAGAGAAGGAGCTTTGTCATTCGCAAGCATGTGACCTTGACCGCACTGTTTTCATCTCTTTAGTTATTATCTTTACAAAACTGGATAATGATGCGTACCTCCTATTGCTGCTGCTGGAATAAAACTGAATATTTAAAGTTCAATATTTGCTGAACTAGCCTTTCCCTATGGTGACTAACTTAGAAAGTTTGTTAAAGAAAACTATTTTGAAAGGTTTCAGGACTGGTCAAATAATGAAGCTGCTGATGGATGGTTTGTTTACATCTACAGTCTATCTAGTAGAATTCTGAGCTTACTATTAACAAAAATGGATTTGATGACTCCTTGTAGATATGAATCCACTACATCTGTAGGAATCTGGACTCACTCCACGCTTAGCTTCAGGGATGATGAACAACTTTAGAATGAGTGCCAAAGCTCAATAACCAGCTGAGTTTCATTAACACTCTTATTAATGATCATATTACTTGTTAAACAGAGAGAAAATTGCTTTTTCTGATGACAAATAGGAAGATGTCATAATCACCAGGTATAAAAAATAATACCCCAGAAGAAAAAAGATATAAAAAGAAGCCCAAAGTGTAGCAGGTTTCCTTCTCCAAGCTCTTTGAAGGAATTTCAACAAAGTAAGTTTTAGTACATGCACACACACACACACACACACACACACACACAAATAAAACATCTTATTGTTTTAGGAGGAATGTCTTCTATTGTAAAATATTTCTAATTTATAGTGGGATTCCTATACTGGCTTTTAACAGTTGCTCTTTATTCTCCAGAATTTTTAATTCATTCAATCACTCAAAAATTATTGGTTACTTATTGGTTAACAAATGATCCTGAGCACTCTGATGGGATTATAAGGATAGGGAAGGAGATGGAATGCTAAGGTAGGTGTCTTTTATGGCGTACATAGCCTCCTTCCAGAGTCCATTCCTTGAAGAAAAATGAGCTAGACAAGCATACTCAATATTTTTCATCTCCACAAATAACGGGGAATATGGAGTATTCTGAAGGAAACCTCAGAAGCCTCAGAAATCATATCTTGACCTCCTTAAACATTAGAGTCAGGGCCTAAGGCTGGGGGCATGAAGGGTTCCCAGAGATTACTCTCCTCCATGCTCGGGAGGAATATAATGTCAAATTATTCTGAGGTACAGAACAAAAGAGAAATTCCTTTGCATTTACTTTTTGTCATGCGTACAAAATCTCTTCTTTCTGCTGGTTGCATTCTAATATGATGGAAAGAGGGATTCCTTAAAAATAACGTCTCTTGGGCTGGAGTGGTGGCTCAGTGGTTTCAGCGCTTGCCTGGCAAGCACGAGGACCCAGGTTCAAACCCCAGCACCACATACACAAGTAAGTGTTGGAGCAACTAAGGCCATGTGAAAAACTCAATAAAGTTGTTCTTCAAAAAAAAATAATAATAATATCTCTTCAAAAGGTAAAGGAACAGCCTGAAAAATTGGAGGTGAACTGAAGCGATCTAAAGTCTGCTGATAAACCTCAAGAAGTGCAATTGAAAAAAAATCTCTTAAGGAATGAAAAAATGGCAATGAAAGGGAAAATGAAGAATCAGTAATGCTATATTAAGTAATTTAGAAAAAAAATTTTATCCTTAGTATTTACATATCTTTAATGGACAAAAATAAAACTGAATATTGAATATAAAATCTACTTGAAAACACATAGATTCTACATATGAAATATATATGTCATAAATATATCCAAAAGAGAATGCTATAGTTTGGATCTTGATTGTCTCCCAAGGGTCCTTGTGTTGGAGTTGGTTGCCAAGATGTGGTGCTACTGGGAGTTGGTGGAAGTTTTCAGTTATCAGCCTACTGAGAGGAACTTAGACTACTGGGAGTGTGCCCTTGAAAAGGATATTGAAACTGTGCCCCTCCTCTTTCTCTCTCTGCTTCATGGTGACCATGAGATGAACATCTCCTACCTTGTGCTCCCACCAAGATGTATTACCTCACCACAGGCTCAAAAACAATGGGGTAACTAACTACAGAAAGAAATTTCTGAAACCATGAGTCAAAATAAACCTTTGTCTTTACAATAAAAATATTTAAAAGAATTTTTACAAGTGCAAAAATTCTAAAGAAATAACATAAACAGACATTAGGAAACTAACACTTCCAAATAGATATGTCATTTGAAAAGGAGTTTTTGAGATGAGAAAGAAATACTGTATCCACTGTGCTCATGGACTGTACCAAGGGAAGATAAAATGGCTTTAAGGAAGTTCTATATACTTTGATCCCTAAAGATAGAATTCAAGTTCTGATTAAGGGTCTGGATGATCTAGGCCAGAAAAAGTATACAAGAGTCATCCTAAGAGCTTTGTGCTATTTGGAGTCTAGGGAGATGCTTTCTGAGGGGACCTAGGCAGTAGTGCATCTCCTTATGGGTCTCATAGACCTATGGGGAGTCTTGAGATAAAGGCGTTCTGCCCAGAGTGAAGCCAGAGCAATGGCCTGACTCCTAGGACAGACTCACCTCAATCTGGACTACAGCCCGACCCCACACAGAGCTACCTCCACTGCCCTCTCCCAGTTCATTCCCAGCTTCCTGAGCACCTCCATGCAGACAGCGCCTGAGCAGAGTACTAACTCTGTTCTACTCCCTAGAAATTCTAGCAACTGACTCTGATTTACAAGGTCTGTGAAGCTGAGACAGGAGTTACCTTGGGAAAGACTTGATGGTGAGAGAAGATGAGTGGAAATGTGGTGGTTTGCAGCATAGAATTTAAATCTACTTAAGTATTGCTTGCCTATTTGGCCTATGCTATTTTCAAAGCACAGTGCATGGACTTCCAAAAGGCCTAGGGGTCCCATGGGCACTTACAACTGTACCCCATTCATGCGTATGAACACCCACTGCACAATTGCCCACTACAGACAAAAGCATCACGTTACAAAACTCTTTAATATTGCTTCTTTTTACAAAATCATGTGCTAAGCCCGTTTGCTTTAACGTAACTCCTTGTCACATACTTGTTGGTAATTTATTTTAGTTGAGCAGTGCCTTATACTTTCTAAGAAAAGATAATGCCCCTCAATGAGAAATTATAACCCTTTCTGGTTCCACAGTGAAGTGCACAGCATACCGTCTCCAAGGGGAACTAATTTCACTCTGTTTAAATTATGGGGATGAGGGTCAAATTGACAATGAGGATTAAATGGTCCAGAAACATCATTTTCCAAGACTCAAAAAATAAAAATCTATTCAGTCTCAGGCAGTATCATCAGAAAGATAACTCTGGAAATTCTGGAAGCCTCAGTCATCTTGGAGGCCCAGCTTTTTGGCACTGTCTGCTTCTATCCAACTGACCACTACTTATGTAGCCCAGAGACTATACCTCCTAAGCGATCTCACACTGGGACAGCTTTCTTTTTGAAATGCTGCCAGTCAAAACAACCATCCCTTCTGTCTATTATAGAGTTTCTACTTGCCAGAGAACAGATCCTCCAATATTTTACTTTTCCCTTTTGTACCAAAAGGAAACACTGTCATCTTGCTTATTAACTTTTCAGTAAGAAGCAGGGATGTGAGACCTTTTGGAAAATTTAGGCTAGTGGTGTCAACAGGTACAGTCTAGGAAATAATGAAAGGTGTATGAAGAACAGTTAGTTTTTGGAGTCAGTTTCAAGAATAGCCCAGGGAATCAAAGGCTCATGCTTCTTGAGCCTTTACTGGCTGCTTCTCCACACAGCTGATGCCACATAAGTGATAACTGCACAGTTGATTTCACTCCTGCCAACTGAACAACTCTAGTCCAATACTCCAGAACTCAGCTTCATCATATCAACCTTGTTTATTGCCTGACCCTCCTGTCAGTCTCCATTCCAAAGACTGAGCCTTTGCTTTGTTCCATTGTGAGCATCAGTTGTTAAACTGGGGCAGTAACCGCTGCTCCCATGCTTGTCCACAACCCTGACAGGGCCCAGCAGATCTCCTGGCCCTTCTTTATGATAGAGTACAACGTGGCTCTCTGTGATTGTTCTTTTTCATTTTGTCCTTCTCTAGTCAAAGTCTGTGCCTTCCCCAGAGGAAGGAAGAGCACTTCCACATCAGAACCCAGGTTGTCTCTCAAACACAGTAGTGTACGACACATGCTCTACGGTAACTTTTACTTTATTTGGCCCCACCTATCCATCATATTTTGGATTAATTAAGGAGTTCCTCTTTCATTTTGATGCGCTTCTTTCTTCAAACTCATGTCAACACTGAATATACTTCTATCTCATATAACAAAATACCTTAGAAAATCACAAACTTTAAGTTCATTTAATAAATATGTTTGGTCACAAATATGTATGAAATTTAGAAATATGTAATTACTTTTTGTATTCTGCAAGTAATTGTGAGGTCTTTACTACACGCTAAGTACTGTGTATATTATTTATTTGATCTATTCCTTTCCAGGCATTTTAGTAATTTGATGCACATCCTGACTATAAGGATGGAAAAACAACTCTTGAACATTTAATATATCTGGACATCAATGACAAATATATCAATTTGCTATCAAAAGCAAGATATGAAAATTAGGCTGGGTGTGATGGTTTATAACTGTAATCACAGCAACTGGGGAGGCTGAGGCATGAGGATCACTAGTTCAAGGCCAGCCTTAGCAATTTAGTAAGGCCCTAAGCAATTTAGACCCTATCTTGAAACAAAAAATAAAAAAGGGTTAGGGATGTGGCTCAGTGGTAAACATATTTTATTGCAATTTCTAGTACCAAAAAAAGGAAATGAAAAATATATATTATCTTGGCACCCCTTTTTCATTTCTTTTCTGACCAACTGCATTGTATCTTATTCAGATCTTCCTGAAGTGATTGCCTTTGGAGTGGTCGCAGCTCACAGGCCAAGCCTCTCCTACTCAGATGTCATTGACATTGGCATTTACTGTATTGCTACTCTTGTAGCATGGTTGGAGAAAACACCTGCCATAGTGTCCTTGGTGTGGAAGGAAACGTTACTTAAGCTCAGTTCCCTTTCTAGAAGAAAGAAGGGATACAAGGCCGCACATATTTCAAGAACACAGGACAAGCCTTGATTCTTCACCAACCTGAGTACAGCAGCAACACTCCCACTAGGCCTGGCCTGTTGTTGGCAGCTCTGTTGGGACAGTTGCCCTGGAAATCAATCCCTGCAGTGACAGCAGACAGAATCAGTCTCTCAGTGGCCATCCATGGTGATGGCATACCAGCCCAGAGAGGCAGTTTCAGAAGATACGAGAACTCACAGACTGTGTGAGGTTGAAATAGGCTAACCAGAAGAGAGAGGGATTCATTCAGAAAACTGTCAGGAAACATCAGAGAGGGAAGGCTCCCTCTAAGCAATACAGAGGTCCCTACAGTTTTTAATGTATTAGAAATGGATGGAAGAATTGCTTTATCAATAATCAATGAAGAGATGACAGATGTCTTTCCTCAGGGTTCAGAGGCCTTCAATGTCCACCTCTACATCAACTGCCAACTAAATGGTACAATCCAAAAACTTGCACCTATTCTTTGGATGGGGCTCGCCAAAATCCATAGCCACTCCCCCAAATTCCATATGAATCACATAAGACCTCTCCCTGGATCACGTCTCCTCCCATTCCTTGTAGCTGTCAATGTTTTACTAACTTTCAAAGCCCATCTCAAATCTGTCTTCCCACAGTCACTACATCAACTACACCATTTCATCGAAAACACACCTTTCTCCAAATTGTCTGAGTCACACTTAAACAAGCTGGGCATCTGCTTTTACAGTGCTAGTTTGTGTAGGTATAAAATCTCCTCTCCCAAGAATGCACAAGTACCTTCAAGGGTATAAGATTGTATATTCATCCCCTAGGGGTACCATAGCAAATTAACAAAAGCTGGTGGCTTAAAACAACATTAATTTGGTTTAATTCCTAACTCCTCGACCCACTTTGATTTGATTCTTGTGCAAGGCCTGCTATTCCTCTCCTGGGTATTTTTCCAGGGGATTTAGAATCAGCACATTACAGTGACACAGTGAAATCAATGTTCATAGCAGTTCAATTTACAATAGCTAAATTATGGAAACAACCCAGATGTCCCTCACTGGATGAATGGATCCAAAAACCTTGGTACATATATACCATGGAGTTCTACTCAGCAATTAGAAACAATGATATTGCAGCCTTGAAGGTAAATGGATGGCTATGGAAGAAATTATGCTGAGTAAAATAAGCAGAACCCAGAGAACCAAGGGTTGAATGTCTTCACTCATCTATGGAGGCTGGAGCTAGACCCTGGCCATTGAGAAAGGAGGTAAACTCTCATATTTTAAATCTGAATAAGGTGTAATGACGTACATACAACCTAAGGCATTCATAGATATGTATTAGGAAGGAGGCGGGGAGGGATAAGGGTGGGTAATTGGGGGAGGGGCTCTTGGGGGTAAACCTAATTTTCAGAATTTATATATATATTATATTATTTTGTTAGAAGCTTGTTTGATTGTTCAGCATATAAATTTCTTAATAAAAAACATTAATTTGTTCTCCATAATGTTGGAGGTTTGAAGTTTAAGATTAAGGAATCTGCAGAGCCATGCTTTCCATTAGGATGCTGGGAAGGATCCATTCCATTTCTTCC
>PVKS010027139.1:0-27844 GCA_004027875.1 Aplodontia rufa | reverse complement strand
GTTTTGCTGAGCTAGCATCCAGCCTGAGAGCGGAGGGGACATTGCTTAGCTGGTCATGTCAGCCAGGCAGCATTGGTAATTGTGAGCCAGTTCTTCTCAACCCTGTTCACATTTCTTGATGGTTTCATTTTTAACTAAAATATTTAAAGTACATTTCTTTGTCTTTTGATGTAGGGCCAAAGCCTTTTCTCCAAGCATGGGTCTGCAGACAGGAGTTGTTGGTGACCTTTGTTGGAAACCACATCATAATGAATCATCACTGGTTACAGGGTTCGAGCTCTCTAGAGAGTATAGGAACTGGAAACCCTTGCACAGTAGTCTGGAAGTAGAGTCTTTCACTATTTGTGTAGTTATTTCCTCCAAATTAATTTACCCATCTCTGCAGGGGCTTTCCGAAACTTTCGATGTTATTTCCAGAAAGAAGCTTTCTTCTGCATGGATATTTCTTTAGTGCTTCTCAAAGATTCTAGGGATCCTTGTGACCTTAAAGTTTCTGCAAGTTCAAACTATTTTATTTTTTTTAGGTACCAGGGATTGAACCTAGGTGCACTTAACCACTCAACTACATTGCCAGCCCTTTTTATATTTTGTTTTGAAACACTCTTGCTACATTTCTTAGGGCCTCACTATGTTGCTGAGGCTGGCTTCGAACTTGTGATCCTTCTGCCTCAGCCTACTAAACTGCTGGGGTTACAGGTGTGTGCCACCGTGTCCGGCAAGATCAAACTATTTTCAAGATCATACTAAGATGTCATTTGCCCTTATGTTTCTCATGAATGTACAACAAATAAAGTTTTCCAGAGGCCCTGGCCTGCTCTGATAAAACAAAACAAAACAAAACAAAACAAAACAAAACAAAAAAAACCCTTAAATTGGGGAATTTTCGAAAATGGTTAAATAATCAGGAAGGAAACTTAATAGCTCTTGCTTCAAGTTCAACTACATTTTATTGGTGAGGGAATTTAGGTTTGAAGACTTGCTTAAAGTTACATTCCTCCTTAGTGGGAAAACTATAATTAGAACACAGTTCTCTCCTGCTTTAGTGTGTGTCTGACTCTACCACATTGCCACCACATAGCAATCAAAACATAGAACAATCCAGAACCACCAAAGAAAAGTCTGACGGATAGAACTACTTAATTTTTTAAGCTCCTGTTGGAAAAGACTCCATTAACAAAGTTAATAGATAAAAGCAGTCTCAGAGAAAAGAAACAATAGTTAATATCTATAATATATAAAAAGCTCTTATAAGTCCAAAAGAGAATAACTATTTACAAAAGAGATAAACAAGGTTGGGGATGTAGTTCCACAGTAGAGCACTTGCCTAGGATATGTGAGGCTCTGGGTTTAATCCCCAGTAGACACAGACCAGTAGTTCTCAAAAAAGAAACAATAAATACTTGAAAAAAACATGTAAGGGTTTTTAAAATCCAGGTGGGATAATCCCGTTTAAAACTCAGGGTACAAACGCTGCAGCCAGCTTTTGTTGTTGTTACTGGTGTTGCTTTTCAAGTTTTTCAAGCAAAAAGAACTGCCCTGGGCTATAGTAAAAGGTGCTCCTGTGACCTGGACAGAAAGGGAAGTGAACCAATCTGACGACAGAGAGAGTTAAACTCATTTAATGTGGTCCCAGAAATTAGACATGGAGTCTTTCTGGTGCTGTTCTTCATGAATGCCTAAAAGTTCTATAGCACCACCCTAAGAGGGTCAAGCCCAGGCATGTACTAGTGAGCCTCTACTAGCCACAGCAGATTGTCCTGGGCTACTCCATTTTGAGTGCAATTGCTAAAGCAAGATGACTTCATAAATTCACAGACAGACAACAACCAGATGTTGGACATACTGAACTTATCCAAAAAGATAATGCCCAGCTTCACAGCACAAACTGGTAAGTAAATTAATTGTGCTAATAAAAATTATTAGCTGTGAACTTACCAAATTAAATCAGAGGCATATTGATTCATCATATCAACTCCATTTCAGAGAAACCAGATCTATGACCTTTTAAAACTCATCAGATTACTGAATGAGGCAACCCTGAAACATACAAAAGGAGAGGAACCTAAGACAGGGTATGGGGCACACACTGACTCATCATCCTCCCAGACCTTGTTAGTGAGCAAGTCATGAGGTTGATATGCGATAAATTCCCATCTCTGTCTCCTGAACCTCACTTCAGCTTGATCTCCCTGCTTGATACAGACCACTGGGAAATTACAGGCTGTCCAGACCCTTCCTTGAATGAATTTTGTACCTGGAGCAGTTCTATACTGATTCCTGATCTTATCTTACCACCTGCAGTGACTCTTGCTTTTCTATCTGCTCTCTGCCTCTGTTATTGGCATGGACTATTGAAACTCTGTTTTAGCTGTTCTGTAACCTATATATCATTTTTAAAAAGTGTGATGTGTGTGGGCTGGAGCGGTGGCTCAGCGGTTACGGCTCTTTTGCCTGGCATGTGCGAGTATGTGGGTTCAAACCCCAGCACCCACATACACAACTAAGTGTCAGAGCAATGAAAGCCATGGGAAAAAGTAAATAAAAATTGATTCTCTCTTACTCAAAAAAAATTTAGAAATATCAGACACATCTTATTTATAAAACAGATAAGCCATTAAGAAATGGATAAAATTTCCTTAAAGATCAAAACTATGTAAATAATGAAGTTGACAAACATGATTCCATTAAATTTAGGAACTTCTGCTTACTACAACCACCATAAAATGAAAGTAAGAAGCCCCAAAGTATCAATTTTAATTAGCTTTTTCATTGCTACAAACTAAAGATCTGACAAGAATAGTTAGAGGATGAAAAGCTTATTTTCAGGTTCTTGGTTTCAGAGCTCTAGGTCCACAGGTGACAGACTCCATTGCTTTGGGCCTGAGATGAGGTAAATCATCATGGTGGAAGAGTGTGGTGGAGGAAGGAAGCTGAGGACATGGGACCAGGAAACAGAGAGAAAGAACTTTATTCAATAAGAGCAAAGACCCACCTCTTCCATCCATACCCTACCTGCCTACAGTTGCCATTCAGTTACTCCCTATGGGTGGGTTAACACACTGATGAGGTTAAGGCTTTTAAAATCCAATCATTTCACCTCTAAGCCCTTTTGCACTGACTCACACAAAAGCTTTTGGGGGACACCTCATATCCAAACCACAACAGTATTAAAAAATATTTGGAAAGAAATAATCCCAAATCAAATTTTATCTAAAATATGTAATACACTTTTACTTAATTAACAACAACATGCACAATACCATAGCAAGAAAAACAAGTACAAAATATATGAAAGGATATTTCCCAGAATGGAAAAGGAAATGGCCAATAAGTACAGAAAAGTTTTTAAAGGTCTAACAATGCAAATTTTGGTAAGGATATGGTGCAAAGATAACTGTCATAAACTGTTGATGACAGAGAAAGAGATTGATCACACACACATATGAAGTTGAAAAACAACTTGGCATTATCTAATAATATGCAAATAAACTGAAAAGGGTTGACTATTTATAAAAATAATTATAAACACATTGTAGATGTCTTGATTAAATGATTGTAATATTCATAATGGAGTTCTATGAAGTTGAAAATAAATTAGACATAAATCAAGAGCAAAGGTCACTAATGAAAATGATATTAGCAAAAATAAACAAAATTGTGTGCATTAATTGATTAAAAGGTCAATTATAATCATCTGAGTTTTATTGTCCATAAAAATTGAAATGTATTACCAATTACTTAAATGATATTAAGAGATTTGACTACAGTTGTTTAAAGACCAAATTGGTAGGATAATATTGAAACAGGAAACTGAATTCTTAGTATATGCTCATTCAATAGTTAAGAGAATTTTCATTGTACTTGAGAAATTTGGTCCAATGAAGCTCAGTTTTTATAAAAGAAGTGCACTTTTAGCAATAATTCAACCCGATAAAAATATGTGCAAATCTATACAGAGACAGTGGGCTCAATAGCAAAAGATTATGCAAGTTCTTAAACTTAGTTCTAAAGCTCAGTGTTTCTTTCAGTATTAAACAATCAAAAAATAACAATGAGAAAGCCACATTTATACTTCTGAAATGTTGAGTCCGTATTCTTTCCAATCTTCAGAGAACTCATCCAAATCAAATATCTCTGTACTGTTAGTATCCCATTTTAGATTCCTATTGGTATCAGAGACACTATGTGTCTATGAATAAACACACACATAGGTTCTTAACGAGCATGCTCCTTAATACGTTTCAGAAATTCTCAAAGTGACTTTTTGCTTTCCCCCTTAAATTTACTTGTATTTGTAGAGTTTTTAAAATATTTTTCAAATATGACATTTCTAGCAGCAGTTAATTTTCTGTCATTAAATACTGCACTTGTACTAAACAGATGTTGAGCAACCTGACACTCTTCTCATCTATACTTAATGCTTTTATTTGCAAATGGTCACTGCCAGGTTTCTTCTCCTTTCTTCTTTCTCCTCCTCCCCCCTCCTCCTTTCTCCTTCTTTTTCTTCCTCTTTGCTTTTTCCTTCTTCTTCCTCCTTCTTCCATTTCCCTATCCCTACCTCTTCTTTTTTTTCCTCCACTTCCCTCCTCCTCCCCCCTACACCCTTCTCCTCCTACACATCTTCTCTTTTTTCTTCTTCCTTCTCCTCTACTTCTTCCTTCAGTACTTGGGATTGAAACTAAGGGTGCTTTATCACTGAGCTGCAACTCATAGTTTTCGGATTTTATTTTTTATTTTGAGAAAGGGTCGCATTACACTAGTAAGGTTGGCCTCTAATTTGCAATCCTCCTGCCTCTGCTTCCCTAGTTGCTGGGATTACAGGCATATACCACTACACCTAGTCTCTTTCTTTAGAATCGCATTTCATGGATAAATAAATTTTCCTGTTAACCTAAAGTTTACACCTCTGAAATTTGATTAGTAAAGTGGTAGTTAAAGATTTAAGAAAACTTGTTTGCTTTTCCACAAAACAGCAGTAAATTGTGGTTGAACAATGATTAGAAAAGCTCCTCCAGATATGTAGACTCATATTCAGACTATGCAGATCAAACTGACAAGGTACAGAGTTTTGATACAGAGGAGGCAAGTGAAGTAATCAATGCTTATTAAGGCAGAGTGCCTTGGAAAGTACCTCAGTCTTTTCTTCACTTGATCTCTTAGAATTCTGTATCCTATGACTTAGTCCTTCTTGGCATACCTTAGTCTTTTAGCTTGCTGACATTCTCCCTTCTCATGGTTTTCCTCTTCCAATCTACCATTCCTTCTTAATTTTCTACTTGGACTTTTCCTTCTTTATCTGACTTCTGAATTTCAGACAGTTACAGGGCTTACTCTTCTTTACTTTTCTCTCTGAAACACCTTTCTGACCATCAGAAAATGATGCTTTAAGAATATTAATAAAGACCTGCTGTAAGTTAACAATGATCTCAATGGATGCTCCTCTTTGTAGACTTATAATGATTAAATTGATGTTTTAATCTGGTTTTCTCTTTGAATTTCATACCTCTACACTTCCTGCCTACACACTATACCCACTGTGATATCTGATAAATATCTCATTTTCAGAAGACCAGGTTCACATTTTAGAATCAATTACAACCAAACAAAATATAAAGAATTACAAAAATAGTGTAGTGGGACATGATAATCATTATTTGCTTACAATTTTTATTCTGGAATTTTTATTTCTATGACAAACCACTTATGCATTCATCTATTTGTTTATCATCCATTCATCATTAATTGAATTCCTATCATGAAAGACTTTATATATATACTTTTAAAACACATGGAATATGCATAAATAAAACAATGTACTAAGGGCTGGAGTGGTGGCTCAGAAGTTGCGGCGCTTGCCTGTCATGCATGAGGAACCATGTTCAAACCCTAGCACTATGTACACAATGAAGTTTCAGAGCAATTTGAGGTCCACATGAAAAACTAAATAAAATTGATTCTCTGCTTCTCTCTCTCTCATTATCCCTTAAAAAAAAAAAAGAAACTATGTACTAGGATTCAAATAAAGAGATATCTATACAAATCTTATTTATTCTTTAACCAAGATTATTAAATCTAGAGTTTTCCAACCAAAAAATAAGAGAAAAATTTTAGAGACACTTGACAAGATTTTAAATTATTATGGGCCCAAGAATAAATCATCTGTAACTCAGAAAATACTTGTAGAAAAATAAAATCAGTTTATACAAAAGTCAATCTATGCACACAGAGCATTGCTTAATAGAAAATGAACACAGTAATTATATTAGAAAACAATGAAAATTTATTAGCTAATTATCCAATTTACAAAGTAATTACAATTAAAATCAGAGTATAGACTTAGAAAGCAGAAGAGGAAGGTAAGAAACAGAAAGATAAAAGTGAGAAATGTACTCCAAAACACTTAAGGAAATGAGATATGAAAAATTGTCCTTTGAAAAGATATTTTAGTTAGAGAAACATAGTGGGTGCAAAAAGGAAAGAAAAATGTGAAGGAAGGAAGGAAAAGGAGAGAAGGAGAGAGGGAAGAAAAGTAAGGAATAACAGCCATGATAAAGGACACAGACCTACAGATATCATAGAGATTTAATTTGTAAGATAATGCTGAAGGAAATGTATTGACTATATATTTAAAACCTTAGAAGAAATAAAAACTCAGAGAGATATAGAACTTGCTAAAATTAACTTAATAACAAAGCCTGGAATACATTAAAGAAGTTATGTCACTAATCAAAACTGTAGTTGAAAATTACCTTTGAAAAGCATTATATTGTTTCATTAGAAACGTTTGTTCGACAAATTTCTTAATAAAATAAAAAACTTAAAAATTAAAAAAAAAAAAGCAACGTTGGGGCTGAAGTGGTAGCTCAGCGATTATGGCGCTTGCCTGGCATGCACAAGGATGTGTGCTCAAACTGCTGCCCCACTTACACAACGAAGTGTTGGAGCTATAAAAGCCACATGAAAAACTAAATAAAATTGACTCTCTGTTTCTCTGCTCTCTCTTCCCCCTCTCTTAAAAAAAACACCAAAAACAATGTCAATGATTAAAACTCTACTTGAAGAACTACTAGATTTACATTTATATGAAGAGAAAACTTTAAAGTGAATAAGGAAATGATGAGAATTTTATGAGCACAACTTATCTACTTAAATTTGTGATACACTTAACCTGTTACCCAGTAAGTTCATGCTTAGGCACATACCTTAAAGAACAATTGGAAGGTATTTTCTATGAAATAGTAAATATTTCTGACTTTTAAGGTCATATTTTCTATTGCAATCATTTAACTCTGTCATTGGAGTGTGAAAATGTCAAAGGTAAAATGAAGGAGAATGGGTGTGGCTGAATTCCATTAGGACTTCATTTACAAAGGCAGCAGGTACAATGGATCTAGCCAATGGATCATAGATTGCCAACTTCTGCTTTGGTTGTTGAGCTTGATCCAACCAAAGCAGAGGAATTTTGCAAAAAAATCCAACACACTAAAATGCACAAATGTATGTAAGTGTAGATAAAGATGTGGATAAAGATGGAGATTTAGATGGGAGGGCAGGGGAGGGAGAGAGGGAAAAGGGGGGCTATAAATGCTGTATGGTATATTTTACTCCCCTGAACAGCTAAATAGTATTCATACAGGCATCGAAAACTAGAAAAATTTTAAAACTATAAATATATGTGTGTGTGTGTGTGTGTGTGTGTGTGTGTGTGTGTGTGTATAAATAAATAAATAAATGCCTGTAACTGGAGGAATACAGTGGAGGTATGACACCGGGAAGTGGGTAGGAAAGGAGACCTGGATAAGGACTGGGTTCAAGTTTCATTGTCATTATGCACCCATGTACAAATGTGTAACAAGGAATCCCTTCATTATGTAAACCTATGTTGTATCAATTTAAAAACAGCAACAAAAAATGCAAATGTGACAAATTGTGGAAAAGAAGCAATACACACACACACAAAAAAAAACACAGGATGAAAACCTTTTTCAAATGGAAAAAGTGAAAACCCTGACAAACAGACAAGTGCATGTTGAATGATGCAAGGGAACACAAGTAAAACAAACAAACAAACAAAACTCTGATGATCCATATAGAAAAATGTTAAATATGAAAAAGAGAAAAATAAATGCATTATGAAAGGTATACATGTCCACTTATATAGGGCATCACTAGCACTAAAATTTAAACCTCCCTAAATGTGCTGGGATTTTGGTTTTTCATGAAGCTGAGTGGAAACGGACACACTCATTCACTATTGAGTGAATACACTAACTTTCTAGAGCATGGTTTTTGACAGCATACAACAAAACTGCTTATGCAGTTATTTTGTGACCTGGCAACTCCACTTGCAGAAGTCTACTCTGAAGATATACCTCCTACAATGTGAAAATAATATGCACAAGATAATGCACTGCAGCATTTTTTTTGTAGCTGGAAACATTGAGAACAATCAAATACTCATACATGGGTATAATCTGTGGCAAGCTATGCAAGGGAACATTATGATGCTATAAAAAAAGATCAAAGAAGATCTCTATGAATTGATGGGGAATGATTTTCGGTCATGTTCCTCAGTGAGAAATTCAAGGTAGCAGAGTATCTGTGGTATACTCCATTAAGGTAGAGAAGGAAGAGAGAGAACACATATCTGTTCATTTGTAAAAAAGGAATAAGGAAATGCAGGAAGGATAAACCAGATGCTGAAGAGACGCCTATTTACAGATGGGGAAGCACAGGAGAGTAAGGGAGGAGGAGACTAGAGTAGCAGAAATGAATAGGTGTGGCAACTCTGGCACAGCTCTGACTCAGGTAAGACTAAGTAGCTCTTTCACCCTTGTTTGTCTTTATTTTCACATAACTGTCACATACTTAAAATAGAAATAAATGAAACCAAGTAGGGTGTGAAGGGACCCAAATGAGAAACTCAGAGAATAATTTGCTGCTCTCAGTGCTGGAATGTGGCAGAATTTGAATTGAAACTCATGTATACTGGCACCAAATTATATAATCTTTCAATAAAATATATAACCTCCAAAAATTTCCTCATGATTTTAGCTTACTGGAATATAATTAATATTGTTAAATTGGATAGCTAGTGATACTTTTTAATCCCCCGAATATTTTGCTTTCTGGCTGAACAGAAAAATGAAGAGGAAAATAGATGTATGTGTCTCACTTGAAATAAGACAACCACTCATCCTAAAGTAAAGGTATTTGGGGAAATATGTGGTTATACTAAACAAAACAATTCCTTACAGAGAATATTTCAAATTTGCATTTAATGAAAGACAATAAAAAACCTGAATTTAAAGACAAGTTATACTTGAATTTGAAATTGTTATGCTTGTATGTTGTTATTCATTTTGACTGGTATTTCATTAATGGTGAAAATGTACATCATTTGTATAAATATAACATTATAGAGTAAATGGAAAAAGGAAATGCTTTTGTGTTGGAAAATGCCCGTTTCTAGGGAACAAGGAGGCAAATGTGACCTTTCCCTAATCTGTGATCCTTTTCTTATTAACACAAGAGCCACACAACTGAATGTCAAATTTCACGTACAGTGCAATTATTCTGGATTACCAAATTTGCAGTGCGTTGATTAGATCAAGACATTTTCTAACATAGGACAAGGTCATACTGATTTTTGACTTTCTAATGATCTCAACTGTCAGACATCTTTCAGATGACCTTTCATGCTGTAATTTATTTGCCATTTTGTGGCAATTTCATATTTTCTTAGCTTATGAGGAAATTTTTATGAGAGTAAATTCCTAATTTTAAAAATCATGATATTTTTAGGTTGAAGGAAGACAGTTGTACAGACTTACCTATGTTCAAAAAGATCACAAGATCCTTGTCAATGCTCACCACTTCTTCCACTTCTTTTAAAACACTATGGTTAAGTGAAAATATGTGGAAGAATTTTAAATGTCTAATATTAAATAGAAACATTTCAAATCTTCTATAGCCATTATGTAAATGAATACATGGTGCTAAAATTATTTTGTGCAAGCAAAAAATATTCGCATTAGTTTAGATAATATCATTGTACATGATTTTTTTAGGGAAGCCAAAGAAATTAGTAAAAATAAGTCTGCAATCTGAGTAATTTGTCCTGTGGTAAATAGAATTGTTTTTAGGAAATATCACATACATTGCTACCATTCTGTTTCATAAATAGTTCAAAGTACAGAGAAGGAGGCTTAAAACTCAAGGAAACATTTTATTTGGCAACAAGACTAATTGAAAAGTACTAATAATTATTTTTAATAAAATTATGTGGAAAATAGTGATCAGTGTCTGAGTTAGAATTTTGCATTACCTTAACAATATCATCAAAGGGGTAAAGGTAGAGTTCTGCACAATTGTAATAAAACTTGATTTAGCCTTCCATAAATCTTGAAGAACCATAAACCCTATATAAGTCTCCCCTTAAATAAACTTAAAGTTAAGCACATTCAGAAAATAACAAAAATAAGTTGTTTTTCAGCTTCCAAATTGAGATTGTATTTAAAATTTAGAGGAAAGGCTGAAAAATAAATCATATTCAGACATGTGGTTTGATGCTAAGTATAACTTGTCCTATCCTGGTTCCTTGCAATTTTCCTGCAATTGTGAATTTGGTGAATACCGTAAGGGATGGAAAAGAAAGATGGATGATGAGTAGATGGGAGGGAGGGAAGAATAGAAGGAAGGAAAGAAAGAAAATAGCAAATAGCAAGAAGAAATGGAAAGAGTAAAGATACTTCTATACTTTTTTTCTGGAAAAGGCGATTTTACTGTTAGTAAAATTTTACTATTGGTTAAACATAAATGTGCATGTCCTCTGGAACCTTTAGTGCATATTTGGATAGCTTAAAGGGAGATCTAATGAATCTCAGCATTTAAACAGATTTTTCTTCAAACTTAACCTTATTAAAATGGTTTCACTCTGATCATTCATTTTATTCTCACTAGACATTCTTGAAAATGATGATATATCAAACTACATATGGAGAGTTTAGTTAGGCAACAAGTGTCAAGAGTGAGGCTGTCTGATGGCCCTCCACCTGCTTGCAGATGTAAAACAAACCTGAACTTCTATGAAGTTGCTCGATCACAGGCACCAGCCACTCTCCTTCTATTGATGACTGCCTCATCCTTATCTCAACTTTAACTCCTCTGTCTCCTTTCCCATTGGCTTCACTCCCACCAGCTTTAAAAATACAACTATATGGTACTTCTTGGCCTCTAATATTTTCCTCAATTGAATTAGCATCTTTTGTTCTTATGTAGTAACATAATATTCCTTCTCAAGAACATTATGGGAGCAAAGTTTCCATCTTTTGACAAATCTGGGTATCTCACCTGCACTCTTCTTGTTTCATGTGTTTTCTGGTCCTCATCACTCTGCTCAGGTGCAATATTGACCAGTTTGACAAAATTTCTTTTAAAACAGAATCTACCATGAAATCACTGCCATTGTTTAAGCAACAGGAACTGGACAGGCTAGGTGAATGTGTGAGAATGCTGATTTGTACCTTTTTTTCTACTGATATCCCCATTTCCATTATTAGTCACCTAGCTTTAGCAGAATGATTTTCTAGACCTCTTCTTCATCCTTCTTTTTGAAATATTATTTTCACTTGGGTAAGTGTCATTTTGAAAGGTAAGTGATAAATGATATAATCCTTTAAGCGTTTTACTTTGCCTAATTAAAGCACTCTCTACTCTTCTCAACATAACAAGTGTTTGCTGCATTATAGTAGTTGACAATTCTGTTACCTAAATATTTAGTTCTTTAATGGTCCTAATTCAGCCATCAACTCAGGATGGCAAACATTTAGATGACCTCAACCTCCTTAAAAACACATGCATCCCATGATGGAGGTAGCTACTCTGACTATCCTGCAAGTTGGGCTTCTTCATTTTGCCCTTACAGATTTCTATCAACTTTTCAGTCTCACCAACATGGAATAAGGCGTACAGATATATGAACCTGTCACACTCTAATATACATTGTAAACTAGCTAGAAATCAGAGTATTGCTCAGATTCAAACTCCTAAAGGTCAGTTTTATTTTGTGTTTCTTAAATACAAGGGAAACACCTTCATATTTTGTCCACCTTTGAACTCCATATTGCAATGAGAGAAATTGTTTGATAACATTGAGAATGGTATGAGAAACCCAGATTCAGTCAATAAGCTTTCCTAAGCTAGGAGTCATAACAGCACACAGTCCAATGATACAGCCCCAAAGTTCATGGTCATGCATTTTGAGGATGTACAACATGTATCTGTGGAATTAACTGTCAAATGTTATATGAAAAGTAGACTGTTGGTGTAGGATAAGTAGGCTTCACTAAACAGTCCAAAATATACAGGATATTTCCAAAGAACCATAATTAGGGTAAGCGTTGGCAAACATTTACCTCTGTAACTATTAATTCAATAACTATGGTATTTCAGATAGTATGCCATTATTATAAGGTGAGCTAGATTTAAATAATGGAAATGACTAGAAATCTCAGGAAAACCAAAATGCTTGAAAACTGAAGCAGTACTGCAGAGTAATGGGGAAAGGTTGGCCTTTGCAAGCAACTTCAAACTGGGATTTCTATTTTGACACAATCATCTATATTCAAAGCAGTGGTGACAGTAATATTTATAATAGTTCAACTAATACCATGTTTCTTACCTTATTTAACATAAAACTAAAAAGCCTCTGCAGTAGCCTACAGGGCCTTATACACACCCACACTCCCCAAATAATTTTTCACATCATCCAAATTTGTTTTCCCTTCACTTGCTCTGCCTAAGCCACACCAGTATCTTACTGCTCTTAAAATAAGCCAGGATATGTCAAACCAAGAAGCATCTGCACAGCAAAGAAAATAATCAATGGAATTAAGAAACAACTTACAGAACAGAATGGGAAAATATTTGCAAATTATTCAGCTGACAAGTGGTTGATACACAGAATATATAGAAATAAAAAATCTAAATACAAAATAAACAATCCAATTAGAAATAGGCTCAAGAGCTGAGCAGACACTTATTCAAAAAAGATATTCAAATGGCCTGCAGGTATACTAAAAAGAAATGCTCAATCTCATAATTACCAGAAAAATGCAAATCAAAATTACAATGAGATAACATCTTGCCCCAGTTAGTATGGCTATTATCAAAAGTACAAAAAAAAAATGCTGGTGAGGATACAGATCAAAGGGAATTTGTGTATACCGTTGGTGGGAATGTAACATATTACGATCATTATAGATAACAGTACAGAGATTCCTCAAAAAACTAACAATAAGACAATAAGACTACCATATAATCCAGAAATGCCACTACTGGGTATCCATCCAAAGGAGCTGAAATAATTATATCAAAATGACTGTTGCACTCCACACTGCAGTACCATTCACAATAACTAAAATATAGAATCAACCCAGATGCCCCAAAGCAGATGAATAAAGAAAATGTGATGTATATACACAATGGAATATTTTTCAACCATAAAATGAATGAAATCCTGCCATTTGCAGCATCATGGATGAACCTGGAGGTTATATGTTAAACAAAATAAGCCACGCACAGAAAGGCCTATGCTACATATTCTCAGTCATCTATGGAAACTAGTAACTCAAACTTGTAGAGGAACGGAATGGAATAGTGGTCACTAGAGACTGGCAAAAGGTAGTGGGAAGGAGTGATGGGAAGAAGTTCAAAAGGGGGCACCAAATCACAGTGGAGGAATTATTTCTGGTTCTTCTTTAGCATAGTAGAATATTGTGGAGAGTAGGCTGCTCCCTGCTTGTAGTTACTCTGTGATTTATAGAATAGTGATTTTTAGGCTGTGCTTAAACCTAAGTTGTTTCTCTTTGTAAAGCAGTTTGTCATGGGTTAATTCCATTTTGAGTTTAGGTTTCAAATGACTCTATACCTTGCTCATACAAGTAAGCAACCACCATCTGCCTAGCACAACCATAAGACACAGACTAATAAATAAATAAATTGTGCTAAGAAAAGATAATCTCTGAGCATATTGAATTAACCAAAGCACAGGGATGCTTGGGCATATCAAACTCATATCAGAAAAGCTAGGCCCATGACTTACTGAGCATACCAGACCACCAAAAAAGCAGACTCATAAAAGGAGGAGTACCTGAGATTGGACAGGGTGTCACCCCCTGTTTGCCAGTCACTCATCACAAGCCTTACCCAGGAAAATCACCTCAATGACAAACCTCTGAATCTCTTTCCTCAGGATTCAGCAGAGTGAGGTTTCTCCTGCCTAAAATGACCATGCATGGTTCACTCCAAACAGACATCTCAAGAAAATACTTACAGCTGACACCCCAGAACTGTTAGCTGACACCCCAGAACTGTCATCTGACTATGTCCTGGCCTAGAATAAGTTCCTGCATTTTGAAAGCTCTATGATAATTTTGTCTGACTCCACGTTGATTCTCCATTTGGCATTTCTCAGGGCCCTTTGAACCCCTGCGGCTGCCTTAACCTTTTCTTAGCCTTTCTGTAATATAAAGTACGTAAAGTGTGATGTGTGACTTGAGTGCTATAGACTCTAATAGTTAAGACTGTAATAAAATAATCTATTATTGGCAGGCTGATGACTGTCAGGTGATCCACAAGTATTCAGTTAATGGCTACCACCAAAAGTGGTATAGCCTGTGAATTTATTGTTATTCAATGAATTCTGAGGTTATGTACAAACGTAAACATATTTGTCTGTGTTAATGACATAGCTCACTTAGGACAGGTAACCATAGATTAAAACAATCTATAATAGATTTCAAAATGACTAGTACAAATTCCCAACACAAAAATGATTAATGTTTGAAGAGACTGAAGTCCCCACAACCCTGGTTCCACATTGTAGATTGCACAAAAGTCATTGCACACTCTTTCATTGCATGGGAAATTTATTAGTTATACTTTATGATTCAGGTTTTACATTGTATATTTTAAAACTAATTTATTAAGTGCACAAAATGTCAACTTGTTATACCTTTATATCAAGACTTCTTTTATTTTTAAAGACGATTTTATTGGTAGATTATTTTTGTGATTTCATTCTTTATTTTGACATATTATATTTGATTTTATTTTAATTTTTAAGCAATCATTATACTGCCCAAAGTGCATCTTCATTATGCTAATGTTCAACTTTTTCCTTGTTTCCTTCTATACTTTGAGATTTGTGATTATGCATTTCTTTCCTTGATCCTACTTGGTGGGAGTTCAAGGGGCCTGAACGTGAGATACTTTAAATTACAGAAGATTTATGTTTGGGTCTGTTATGATCCAAGAGGTCTGGTAACTGCCTGAAAGTCCTCACTTAAAGGGAGGTTTATCACCTCCACACTGTGACAGCTTCCTATAATGATATCTGATCTCAGTATTGGAATGGGTATTTGGAAATTGGACAAACTTAGCTTTGAGATTAGATTATTTTTTCTACTTCCTGTTTAGACATCAACTCGTAGTTTTCTTATTGTTTCTTTGGGCCTTGGGAGATTTATTCCTTTAATTTCTTGAGGCCTACTAATGTATGTTTATCCAAGATTTAATTGTTTTGCAGCAGGAGCACCCTTCTTAGTGTCCAAGTTACCATCTTATTGGAAATAGATACATATCAAAATTTTTAAAATTCTTCTTAAATTTCAAATGAAAATGTTAATTTCTTCTGTAGAAAAGTTTAAACAAACCTTACTCAAAACTTAAGATGTCATGAAAAGGATATTGCCCTTCAGCATCTTAAAGTTGCAATTCATAAATTCAAATCCCTGTGTCTAAGAAGACATTATTTTAAATAGTGCCAAACCAATGACTTAATTCTTTAATCTCACACACACATACACACATGCTCACACACAAATTCAAAACAGTAAAATAAACACTAGTTGCTTAATAGAGGTTATCAACATGTAGCTAATCTACTAGAAACAAAAGCAATTATCTCAAATCCTGTACCTATGCTCCCCCACAAGGTAACATTCCATTGATTCTTTGCATTCATCAGTTTAGGTCTTTGGCACTAATAACACTCAACCTCTTTTACTAAAATGAGGGTCCCATCTTGAAAATAAGACTTTTTTATAACTTACATGATTTAATATTTGCTTAGCTATTTTTACTCCATTCTATTACATACTTACTGAATATTAACAGAATTTGCAAACACTACAATCTGAGTATCACCATCAATTTGAATTACCATAAAACTCTTCTTCAAACTGTCTGTAATTATTTCAAGCCTCATAAATCCAACTTGGTCCCTGTGTATTAATCTACCCATAACTCTTTCAAGTCTTGTCTCCAAAATCTAGGCATATATCTTCATAGCACATTTCATTATTTAAATAGGCCCATAATTTTAAGGACTCTTAATCTCTCCCTTTCCTAAGTTAGTAATAGGTATTGTCCTTATAGCTGGGGAAAATTCACCTTGTCCTGTGTGTTCTACAAATGCTTACCACACAGGTGTCAAATTTGTCCTAAAATTATAAAATGACTCATTGGATGGCTGCATTCTCCTGTTCTTTGCCCTTAGCAAGTTTTCAAATGTCATTTAGAGAAAATTAATTTGTCTCCACAGGACATTCTAATCACTGACATTGGGGATATATTTTCAAGCATTTCTTAGTGTTTAAAGTTAGCAGGAAATAAATTCACTGGAGTTATGATACTACTTTTCCCCATTTTTATAAGACCAAAGGAAATGAAAAAATATTCTCTGCCATCACAGCTCTCTGAGCCTGTTTTCCCTGGGGCAAAACATACTTCGATATAGGACAGACACTGGGGTGAAACAGTATGTTTGAGTGCTAAGGAAATTGTTCCTTAGAGGCCTAAAAAGTTAATGTGTCTCATTAAATTACTACCACGGAACAGTACCAGGTTGCACAGAAAGTCAGAACTAGAAAAGGCTGGAGAAATAATCTAACACTACAAAATCATTTTCTAAGTAAGACACTGAGGCCTTGGAAAGTTATGCAATTTGGTGAAAGTCACAAACTAGTAAAAGATCCAGCATGAGAAATTAAGTTTCTAATTCCTAGACTTAAGTAATACTCTATACATTACTGCGTAGGTATTAATCCTACTTTATCCTGATTAAAATTGATAATGTATCTTTCAATTTAAAAATTCATGTATGTATGTAACTTCTTCTGAATATATTTTAGATGGGGTTGACAATCCCAAAGAAGAGATAAACAGGTGAATAGTTATAGGGGCCTCTGTGGTAGACATGTAAAAATAGATGAGCAGGAGCCGTATCTGTGTGGGTTTTATTCCATGGGAAGTAGTTCTGAATTTATCTTAAAGGCAAAGTGAAAACACTCAAGGATTCCAAGCAGAAATATAATATGCTCACTGTTTTAGAAAACTCAAGATATACCAACATTGTAACAGTGTTTTTAGTGGAAACCAAGAGACAAGTCACCAGTCTACATCATTAACACAAATGTAAAACACTAAGAAAGTTAAATCAGAATCATTATGTTTGGTATAAAGAATAAGCTTGAGAATTTTGTTAAAGCTTTTCTTAATTGACAAAACTCCATATATCCAATAAATGATGCATAAGATAGATGATGATTTGATACATGTACACATAGTGATATGACTACCACCAATTGACACATTTATCACCATTCTTAGAGAACTGATAAGAGTAGAGTCTAAGGGTCTTCATGAAATACACAAGGAAAAAAATAAGTAGGCAAAATTAATCTATTTAGAAACTGAGGCACCAAAGTAACTAATGCCACACAAGGATAAGAAACACAGTGGGAAGAATATATTGGGAAGTGAGAGCTAAAGGATTTGAAGGGGGAGGGGCCATTAACTTTGAGATATCTGGCTGAGGACTGTGCTCTGCCAAGTCAGCGAAGGATCCCAAAATGGCTGGGTCCAAACTCGCTCTAAAAATCATTAACTGTGTAACTTTGTGGGAGATCATTTCCCAAAACCAAAGAGCTATTGGTAACAGCCTGAAGTCCTGCAATGAGACCCTCACCTCCAGGGTGGCTACCACCAGCTATAGATTGAGTTTCCTACAAGGCCAATATTGCCATGGCAGGCTTGGTGGATGACTTTGAAAAGAAGTTTAATTACTGCAGAGTTCTGCACCAGGGAATAAATATACTGCACAGGTGGATGCTAAAGACAATAAGAAGTAGAAAGTTGTGTTGAGTTTGTCTCTCTTTCAAAGGCCAGGATCAAGGAATATGAGAAACGGCTGGAGAAAATAAAGAACATAATTCCATTTGCTCAGATGACCAGTGATGACTTGAATGAAGTCTTCCCAGAAACCAAATTAGACAGGAAGAAGTCTACCAGCCCATTGATAATTTATAAAATTGAAATTTGGAGGAAGTTCTGCTTTTGTATTACAAACTCTGGACATTAAAAATAATTATACATGGGCAGAGCAGTGGCTCTGTAGTTATGGCATTTGCCTGGCATGCACAAGGATGCAGGTTTGAACTCCAACACCACGTACACAATGAAGTGTCTGAGCAACAAAAGCCACATGAAAAATTAAATAAAATTGATTCTTTCTCTCTCTCACACTGTCTTTAAAAAATTAATTATATTTATTTTTTTTGATATCTGATGCACATTCAGATAAATATTGCATATTGGTAAATGGAACCTAAGAAAGATTTGTTCCAATGGTAAACACTTAAGAACATAAAAAATGTGGAAATTGAATTTATAGATATGATCTTATTTATATGTCAATGTGAAACTTTTCAGCATTGAGTAGAGTTAAAGAAAAGTTTGAGTACAGAACGGTGTAACAATAATATTAAACAAAAGGGTCAATAAGGAAAATAACAGTGACTTAAGAAGTAAAAAAAAAAATCCATACAAATAAATAAAAAGAAGCTCTGTCATGGATGAATGTAATGGGGAAAACTTCATAATAGAGACAAAATAGAGGGTCATGTCCTATAGAAGCTTAGTGAGATGAAACCTCATAAACTTAATTTGATTTAGAAACACAAAGGTCTCAAATGACCTAAAAAGTAACATTTCGATGACCTAAAAAGTAACATTTCAGGTAAATGGTGAGAGAAAGTCAAATTAGAAAGTAGGGATTTTATTTGGTGGGAGTTTCAGATGTTCACAAAAACTGCATTGTCAATACTTCCAGAAACTTCTCTATGAAAGCAAATAAAATAAAAAATCTAGAAATGGAAAACATGGAAATAATCATAGAGACAGATGATTAGGAGGTTCTTTTAACAGTATTATGGTAAAAGAAAATCACCAAATGTTTTAATTGTAGAAAATTTTGAATTCTCACTCTACCTGTTCACACACAGAGTTAAGGTGCACCTTTAACTGATGAGACAATTCCTAGGTACTCTGTTCATTTAAGCACTTCACAAAGATTTTGTTTTGTTTTAATTTGTTAAGAAACTTCTAAAACCAATATTTCCTGTCTGATATGGGAAGATAATTTGAATTGAAGATTTATTTCCATTGGTGAACATGGATTGGAAAATAATTCTTCCTGGTGACTTGCAGTGCCAGTTAGGAGCTATCGAGAATAATATCTAAAGTGATTTTGAAGATAAGGAAGAAGTAGTTTAAAAGTATTTAAGAATTAGAATTAAGAGACTTAGCTGCGGGGCTGGAGCAATACATACACAGTTACAGTGCTTGCCTGGCATGTGCGAGGACAGTAGATCAAACCCTAGCACCACATACATAAGGAAGTGTCAGAGAAATTAAAGCCACATGAAAAACTGAATATAATTGATGCTCTCTTTCTCTTTCTCACTGTCCCTCTCTCTTTAAAAAAAAAAGTTGCTTTCAGTGCTTTTTTCATTACTTCAATAACTTATGATAAATGATTTGTCCTTTAAGGATATTCCCAGAAAAATGCTGACTTTATTCATCAATTTCTTTTTTCTATGAAATTATTCCTGCATTCTAATGGTCCTTCCTGAAGATGAGCTCTAAAAAAGAGTTTGAAAGTACAAGGTATATATGGGAGCATCAATTTTCCTTTCAATTATATTATTTTGTTTTCAGTTTCATGATACCCTTCTACCTCCATGGGACAACTCAATTATGGCTGTGTTGATACCTCTAAAACAGGAAATATTCAGACTTGATGTCCTGGGAATGGAGATCTATTTCCTTTAGGACTGTTCTCCACACCTGTCTCCTGTGCTGGCATGCAATATATAAAACTGAATAAACAAATGAAAGAGTATTCTAAAACAGAAAAAAATGCTAAAAAATATGCATAAGAATGAGGGAATTTTAAGATAAACACTTAGAAGTTATTTCTCAGTAATTGAGTATGTTCTTTTTCCATTTTACTGGACAACAGGTATCTCACCAAAAGGATTGTATCACCTTGAATTTGCCCTATTGTGTAACAATACATTTAAGAATATGTTTACCAATAGAATCTTTTCTTCCACATTCTCACCAATACCCATCATTGTCTTGCATATTTATTTTTTGTCATTCTAGCCAGAAAAAAAGAACATTGTTGCTATATTTGGTAATACTCAGAAGTAATACTGAGCATATTTTCATTTGTTTATTGGCTATTAAGAGTCCCATTGTCATGAATTTTACATTAACATCATTGACACAGATTTTAATTGGATGATTCTTTCTGGTTTATTTTTATTGGTTAGGAGTTACATATACATTTTGAATACTATTATATGCCTTGCAAATACCACACATGCATTTTAACAATGTGGGATCAAACTTTTGTTTTTTCCTTGTTTAGTACGTTTTAAAGGAATAGTTTACATATGATAAATTTCACTCTTTAAATATGACCATCTCTCACAATCAAGGAATAGAGCAGTTGAAAAATTCCATCATGATCCTTTATGTTTAACCATTTCCTCTAGCCCTGGTCTCTGGCAACCACAGAATGATTTATCATCTCCAGAATTCCATAGCAATGTAAGTGGAGTCATACTATATGTAGCTTTTAGTACTTATACACTAAAATACTAAATAAACACATGCACCTAAATGTGGTATATTTTATTATGTCGATGTACCAAAATTTTTTTATTCACCAATTGAAGGACAGTTGGTTTACTTCAACCCAAATGGAATTGGAATGCTTCCTGCATCTGTCAGTTACATGGTTTACAGAATGTCCTTTGAACCACCTATTCATCATGAATAACAGCATGTAGGTTCTTGTATTTTCTTTTTAACTTGGACAGCTACAGAAACTAAATGTGTGCTTTTTTGCAGTTGCTATTATTGTGCCTTATGTTCTCATTGCACCTGGAATTGAATATATATCAGTCAACAAGAGAAATCATTTGAAGCTTGGGTATCAGAATCTAAGATAAATAAATTGCTTTTTCTCACATGTATGGCTTAGGTTTAAAAAAGCAATTAAAATCCATACTTAACATTTATCAAAATTTAGAGTACTTCTTATAAAAGGGTTATCAATATAACCATCATATTCAGCAAAAGTTGAAGATCATTTTGAGAGAAGGGAATAAATATTTTTAAGGGAAAGCAATTATATCTTTATGAGAATATTTTAAAAATCATTCTGTAAAAGTCAATAAGATGAAGTACCTCATTTTATAAACATTATTTCATTAATCTTATAATTGCATATATTTTTCATTCATTCATTCATTCATTCATTCATGTGTTCATTCCATTTCTTGAAATAATGGTCAATGGTTTGTCTTGTCAAATCTAGTTATCTTGTCATGATAATGGTTATCTTAATATGTTAAAGAATGTTATGTTAATATGTTAAAAACATGGCTCATATAATCTAAGGAATCTCATACTGGTTTTAATCATGCTGATTTCTGAGTCTCTTTTGGAAATTTTGAGATAGTACAACTGTGATATTGTGCACAATTCTGATAGCAAGCCCCTGAGACATTTCCATTGACAGCCCAGAGAGCTTTCATAGCTTGGATCTGTGGCTTACACAGATCTATCTTGGTTATTGGGTCTGTTTAAGGGGAAAGAGTAGAGTAAGCACACTAGAAATGTGAAAAGAAATGTTTAGAAAATCTATTAGCACAGGGATAATCTTTTTTCTTTAAGGAACATGATCCAGTAATTAGCCTGAGCAAATTTCAAACCATATACATTGTAAGCTCCTATTATTCAATTTTATAATTTTTCTCGCTCATGCTTTTTGCTCTACTTTCTCCAAATTTTGTTTCTATTTTTTCTTTTGCATGCATTTTCAGCTATTTATTTTTAATGATGTTGTAAATAAAATAAAAATTTACTCATTAAAAAATATTTTGTGAGGCTGGAGCTGTAGGTTAATCGTAGAGCATTTCCCTGGCGTGCACAAGGATCCAGGTTCCAGGAAAAACAAAACCAGATGAAAAATAAAAAAATACAAATTGATGTTCTCTTTAAAAAGTATTTATTTTAGCTAATTTTTTCACTGCTTATGACTAAAAGACATGAAAAGAACAATTAGAGGAGGAAAAGTTTATTTGGGGGCTCAAGGTTACGGAGTTCTCAGTCCATAGACAATCAGCTCCATTCCTTGGGTCTGAGACAGAACATGAGGAAAGCAGCTCAAGACATTTCTTGCACCAGGAAGAAGAGAGAATAAGCTCTGCTCAAAAAGGACAAAATATATACCCCAAAGACACACCCCAGGGACTCATCTCCCACAGCCACACCCTACCTGCCTACAGTTACCATTCAGTAAATCTCTATGACAGGATTAATTCACTGACTAGGTTAAGGCTCTCATAACACAATCATTTCACCTTTAAACCTTCTTTCATTGTCTCACACATGAGCTTTTGGGGGACATCTAAGACCTAAACCATCAGGGTAGTATGGATTGACTAATTTTGTTCTCCTACATATTATATTTGATTTTCCTTATCCTGTGCCAATTGATGTTTCTATATCTGGAATTACTAATGAAAATCTTCAGTTTTCTATAGCTTATTGAGACACCTATGTTAACTACTGTTACACTCAATCACAATCACTAGTTATGAGTTAAAGTCAACCAAAATCCAGTCTATTCTAACGGTTCATTTATTGTCTCACCCTTACCATCACATAAACATATCCTTGATAGAATGTGAATCATAAGAAGACAGAATATTCTCTTACATATTATTTTGTTTATTTTGTAAGTTTGGGAAATAAATATCAAATATAGCCAAATTTAATTTTAGTATGTTCAATAAATATTTTTTGCTATTCTTTACAATAATCTTGTAGGATTATCTGCTGTGTATTTAAATTAGCTCTTTCCTCATTAAATAGTATTTCAGAGTAAAGGACAAATGTTTGACTTTAAAATATATTTTACGATGATCAAAAACACAGCATTTATATGTTTTTTCTGAAATAATTGTTGTTCTTTAATTATTTCATTTTGCCAATTATCAAGTACATAGGAATGAAACTTTCTTGCCTAATTAAACATGCCATATTTCCAGAAACTTATGAAGTTGAAACCCATAAACTGTTTTTCTGAATTCAACAACATACATCTTTGGCAGAAACACAACAAAGAATCTCATAAGAAACCTAAAACAATTGTAAAATTAACTGTCATTAATCAACATTGATCTAAAAGCCAAGTTACATTTAGGTTAGCAATGTGTATTATTTTAAAAATAATTTTCCAGTTAATATGTGTGCGTATGCGCATGCGCACATGTGAGTGTAAAGAGAGAGACTGAGAGATGCACAGATATTGAAATTTTAAACATTCTGTTTTCTTTTTTAGTAATTCACAGTGCCATATAATAGAAACTTCAATGTAATAATTCATTTGAAAAATAAGCAATCCTTCTTTGCTTCAATCTTTTTCCTCCAGAATATCACTACATATTAAATAAATATGTTTGTATCCACACACCATCTCTCTTTAATTTAAATGAGAAACTATATAAAAATAAATGCTACAATCATACACCATTGTAAATGATTTATAATAAACTCTGTATTAAATTATATCCAGAAATAATCTTTTAAAAGGCTTGCTCCATCCTATGCTCCTCATTTAAAGGGCTCAAATACATTCAAATGTGTCTTTTGGCTAAGTTATTAACAAAGAGACAGTTTAGCATGAGTTCATTATAGTTATGATATCTTTTATAAATAATAATAGCTTTAGTGCTCTATCATCATTAAAATGTAAACAGTTTTGTAGAGTGGCTTGAATTATAATTACATCAAGTTGATTAGCTCAGTTCTTAGCAGATCACAAACTCTTCTGGGTCAATAAGGAAATAGAGCTTTCTGCTGGTCTTGTAGCTCTGAGTCTGATACCTTCACATTTGACTAAATGGAAGAGGAGGCAGTTTCAGTCACTATGAAGCCCCTCTGCACCTCCTCTTGCACACAAAAAGGAATGACTGCATTATTTTCTTATGAGCTATCATAAAGTGCAAAGAAACAGGAATAATTTAACTTTCAAGTTTGGTGACTCAGTCTATCACAGGTACAGACCCCAAGTTTACACAGGTTAATCACAATAATGCTAAGCTGACTCAATTTACCAAGTGTTACAGATTTCTTCTGCGACTTAAATGCTACTGTGTGTAGTAATGAAGAATAAATGTTTATTAAAAGAATGTATGGTTGAAACAATGTAAATAAAGCCAATAATGAAGCATAAGGAGCTACAAAATGCTTTAAATTAGTCCTCTTGCTTCAAAACAGGAATATAGACAGATTGCTTCATATTAACAGAGTTCATAAAATATCTGAACAATGTTAGATTTCATTTTGTTTGTCCTACAAATTTCTTTTTCACCTTTTTCAAAACATTTATTCATCAATCTGACAAATTGTTGCCATTATGACCTTATTTTTCTTTTTCCTGTCATTCTTCTCTGCCTATTGTTCTCAAAATTCATAACCAATGATAATTCTGATATGTATTGCTTAAAAATCAAGGGGTACCATATGATAAGTGTTGTGATTTTTATATTTCCCTTTAATGTTTGTACACATAAAACAGAATGTTGCACATTTTTTAGGTTTACATAGGTTACATCCTATGTACTGGGAAAATAATTGAAGTATTTCTGCTTTATAAAAATAGGACATGCATTTCTGATTTGAACAGCATGTGAAAGTTCCATACCAAGTTCAGAATGAATGCATTCAGAGGTAATAGATGTAGAAATATGATGTTTGTCCCAGGTGACATGGCAAGTTCTGTGACTGGACATGGCCATTGGGTCATGTTTGCCTGACATGATTTTACTCAAAATCCACACAATATAGTGAAGAGAAGTTTTTAAGGACTGCATCTGTTTAAAAGGATGACAGGAATTTGGAAAACATAAAAGGAAAATATAACTTAAGAAACAAATATGGATATAATGCTTTATTATCCTTCTAATGTCAATTTTGAGGACAAATTTCATGATGCCAAGCAGGATCAAAAAGACTTAGCAATCCCTGTCCCCTACTAGGTTGCAGGTTCTGAGGAGGTAATAATAGGTGGACACTAAGCTGGTGTTTCCAAAACATTCAGCAATATGGAATGCACATCTCCTCAAATTCACTCAATACCACTGGTAACTTCATAAGAGTGGCAATGCTTTTTTCTTAAATAAGGAGGACACTATTTCAGAGAACAATTAAACCAGAATTATTTTGTTTTTAGAAAAGCAAATTTTGCCCATCTCTGACTCTGAGTCATCCTTCTATCCTTTTCTTTCACTGCTTTTCTTCATTACCTCCTTTCTTCTTTCTCTCATTTAAAGGACTAATTGCTATTGAGCATCTTCTACATGATATATAATATCCTAAGAACTAAGTGGTTGCATAAATACCTGTCTGCATAGAACTTAATTTTAGTAGAGGAAAAAACTGATAAATAACTGAATGGATTTATAGTCTCTCAGATGTTAATTTCTATGGTAAACTCTAAACTTGAGTAAGGGGACAGACAGTAATCTTGGTGAGGGAAGGCAGATGTTATTTTATATACGGTATTTAGAAAAGATAATTATGACAAAATGCATTTGAGCAATAACCTGACCAAAGGGAAATGATGAGCTACTTGCCACTGTGGATGGAGAATTCTGAAGCAGAGGGAACAGCAGATGCAAGGGCCTCAGGCAGGAGAATGCTTAGCTTATTCAATGCTCAAGCACAATAAGAATTTGTGAGAAAGGAATTGGAAAGAAGAATTGAGAGGTGTGTTTGAAAACACAATGGACTTTGAATTGACCTTACAATAAAAAAAACCACTAGCGAGTTTTAAGCAAGTGAGTGATAAGATCTGATTTATGTACTGGAAAATGATCCTTCTAGCTATTGAGTGGCGATCAGACAGCTCTGCCCCACAGGGTGTCACAGATGAATACAGAGAGAAAAGTCCTTTCCTAGAGTCAGGGAAGAGAATTCATGGAGTATGTAATAAAGGAAAACCCAAACTCTTCCATAATATTTTACATTTGGTTTTCTCCTTGAAAGAAATGCTTCCTCTATTGAGAAAGGTAAGGATTGTGGACTTTGCTGAGCTTCTTGAGTCAGAGTGGAAATCCCAGGTGAGCATCTGCCTCCCCAAATCCCTGAAGCAGCTGCTTCCACTGGGGTTAGCTGGAGCTGTGTGAGTTACATGGTTCTTTGCTCCCTCACCCTGATCACTCCTCTCTCCTGTCCTGCTCCTGTGTTTGTGCTGCTACTGCTCATTTCCTGGCTCCCATGTCCTTCAGTCTGTATACAATTGGGTACCAGTATATAGTATACTGTATACAGTAGGGCAGAATGGGCACCAGGAAAGGACAAGCCAACTGCAAAACCTCCATCACTGATTTTTAAGACTCTTAACTGATGCCAGCAAGCATCTGACTCCATAATTTTCGTTATATTAGAAGTAAAAGCATTGATTTCCTTCATCTGCTACACCTAAATGTTATTATCTATAAATAAGTACTCAAAATTAAAAGAAGGGAGTTTTCTTTCATACTTTCACTATATGCTGATTATGCATTGAACACCTTATGTGCTTGGCTGCTGAAAGAAACCACAATCTCAAACTTTGTGGAGATTTTCTTTCTTTTGTTTTCATGGGCTTTGTTCTGCATATTTTAATTCACTGGAAACATATAGCAAATGATGCAGTGCAGCAGTGGCATAGGAAGGTCATCCACTACAAGGGGTCCTGAAATATTAGCAGACTTCTTTGTCCTCCCACCATATCACATAGGATGGACTTTTTATGTCCACTTTGAGGATGCATTCAAAGCACTTTGGTATCAGAAGTGCCAAAAATGCACTCATGGTTTAGGTCCTTATAATGACCTACTCGGCTGCCATATCCTAAAGGGATGAATGCCTTACCCAAGGCTACAAATCACATTCTGCCCAAAATAAATGCTAATATAGAATATATCCTGTCTACAAAGAATTAAAGCTCATAATGACAGAACAACATTTATTTTAAATTCGTGCATTCCTTAGCATATTCCAATAACTCTTGAGAAAACCCTGCAATGAACCCCTCATATCATATGGATACTATTAACTATGATATTTGGTAAATATTTTACTTAATGTTTTTCATCAAATTAAGGAAATTCGACACACGCCCAGCCGGCCTGATCAGGGAAAGACCTCTTTGGGATTGCAAAGCAAGCTCTAAATACTCAGGCTGGAAGCAGCAGAGATCAAAGGTGGAAACAGGACCAGAAGGCTTGGCTGAAGCCCTGAAGAAGGTGTGGAAGCAGTGAGGGAAGGGGAGCATCCATTTTTAAAATCACACTCCCTGTCCTGGACCCGCATCCCCCAGGTCTGCAAAAGAGGCTTATAAAACTGTGCCCAGATCCTGCAGCTGAACACAGGC
>PVKS010027138.1:0-27833 GCA_004027875.1 Aplodontia rufa | reverse complement strand
AAAGAGAGAAGGACAGTGAGAGAGATAGAGACAGAGAGAATCAATTTTTATTTTTTCACATGGCTTCTGTTGCTCTGACACTTAGCTATGTATGTGGGTGCTGGGGTTTGAACCCGTGTACTTGCGCTTGCTGGGCAAGTGCCGTAACCGCTGAGCCACCGCTCCAGCCCCTCTCCTATCTCTTTAAGAAAAAAGAGTTTGTGTCTGAGAATGAATACTTCCAGTGCTCTCTGTACCACTAGTGTATGGAGTGGTGTTTTTCAATTTCTGTTGGACTCACCCATCTTCAAGTTCACTAGAAACAGTTTTATCTAGTTAAGATCAAACTGGATGCTCAGTTAAAAAGTTGTGCAACCACCAGGTGCAGTGATACACATTTATAATCCCAGCAGCTCAAGAGGCTGAGACAGGAGAATCATAAGTACAAAGCCAGCCTCAGCAACATAGCCTTAAGCAACTTAGTGAGACCCTGTCTCAAAAGAAAGAATAAAAAGAGCTGGGGAGGACTGGAATGGTGGCTCAGCAGTTAAAGTGCTTCCCTGGCATGCGCAAAGACCCATGTTTGAACCCCAGTACCACATACACAACTAAATGTCCGAGAAATAAAGGCCAGATAAAACAATAAATAAAATCGATTCTCTCTCTTTAAAAAAAAAAAAGTGAAACCGGAAGATTTTTAGTGGAAACCTTCAGTATGACACTGCAATGGTGGATGTGTCGAGGTTCATTGATGCAGATACACATAGTGAACTCCAATGTAAACCATGGGTAGAGTGTCCATGGTGGGAGGCTGGACTCGTCATGTGTGGGGGAAAGGGCTATGTGGGAAATCTCTACCCTCTGCTCAGTTTTGCTATGAATCATTAAAACTGCTCAAAAATACAGAAGTTTAAAGATCTGTTCAACAACAACCACCAAAAAAAAAAAAAAAAAGAAAAAGAAAGAAAAGAAAAGAAAAGCAAATAGTTAAAAAAAAATCCTGAAGACAATGTTTTGTTTTGTTTTGTGTTGTTATCAAATCCCATTCAAGAATACACATACATGCTGGGCATGATGTAATCTCAGTGACTCTGGAGGCCAAGACAGGAGGATCACAAGTTTGAGGCCAGCTTCAGCAATTTAATGAGACCTGTTTCAGAATAAAAAATAAAAAGTGCTGGGAATGTGGCTCAGCGGCAAAGCACCATTAGGTTCTATTCTTGGTAAAAAAAAAAAAAAAATACACACACACACATGCACTAGATACACACATACACTGAGCTTCCATCTGTGACATTTATCTGAAGGGCTCTTGATCTTGGGGTTTGCTATGGCCAATGAGCATTTTGTTGGGAATGATGAAAGTTATGTGTTTGTGAGAGAACCATTTGTATATTTCTATAGAAAACATAAAACTTCAGGTATAACAGCCTAGAAACAACAAAACAACGTATGGCTGTATTCATTTCCAAATCCCTTCTGACAAAGCGGTTGATAAAAACGGAGCCAGGTGTGGCTAGGAGGTGATATGTCTCTCTGTCACTCTGCTCGTGTGTCACAGCCCATACCACTGTGTGTGGAAATCTCTTTCTCTATATCTGTCCTTGCTCAGGGCTTTCTATATAGTTCACCTCCTTTTTACTTTAGCACTGCTTACATATCAAAGCAACACACATACATCTGTGCACAGAACCAAATGGGGCTAAAAAACTGATGAGAAAAACAGAGACCCCTTGTCCCTCCATCTTGGGTCTCCCTGAAAGTGATCACAATAGAATTAAGAGTCTAAATGGTTTTCTAGCTGTTTCTTTCTGTATTTATTGTAAGATTTCTTCTTCTTCTTCTTCTTCTTCTTCTTCTTCTTCTTCTTCTTCTTCTTCTTCTTCTTCTTCTTCTTCTTCTTCTTCTTCTTCTTCTTCTTCTTCTTTTTAGAGAGAGGAACAGTGAGAGAGACAAAGAAAGAGAGAAACAACTTAGTTTTTCACATGACCTTTGTTGCTCCAACACTTAGTTGTGTATGTGGTGCTGGGGTTTCAACCCGGGTCCTCGTGCTTGCCAGACAAGCGCCGAAACCACTGAGCCACCGCTCCAGCCCCTTGTTGTAATAATTCTAACCAGTATGCTCATCCTGGTGTTTTATGTTTTTTCCAGTTTGGGGCATTATTCTGTTACTGTGGATGAGATTGTAGGTCTTTCTCCTCCTGTCCCAACGGTTGCTTGGCTCCTTCTCTGGTCTTTAACTTGTAGTTACCAAAACTTTGATTCAGTCAGTGCTCAGCACTTACGCTATAATGACCACATAAGTTGTTCACTAAAGATACAAGTAATATTTGATGATTGCATTTCTTTTCTTCTAGCCAGAGAGAGAGAGGGAGAGAGAAAAAGAATTGATTTTATTTATTTTTTCATCTGGTCTTTGTTTCTCTGACACTTAGTTGCTTATGAGGTGCTGGGGTTTGAACGTGGGTCCTTGCACATGCCAGGCAGGTGCTCCAACCACTGAGCCACTGCTCCAGCCCCTGCATTTCTTTTATATATAACTTTTTAACCTTGATGCTAATAATGATCTTGTCTTTTCATTTGCTTAGTTTTCTATGAATGCACCAATAATTTTGTTTCCAAATGTTCCAATCGATTTGACAAACATTTGTCAACATTTTTTTTAAACACTCAAACCAAGTTTACAAAACTTAGACTTTATTCCCTCTCTCCTTCCTCATTTACCCACAACCCCAATATTTGCTCCATAGGTTTTAAGCATGAGAATTATTGTGAAGGTCCTCTGGCTTTGAACCCTATCTCTTGAGTCTCTTTGTCCCCACTTCCCTTGATTTTATTTTGAAGTCCAGCCTGTGCTTGAGAAGCATTTTTTTTTGAGTTCCTTGTGCAGTCTGAAAACTCTTTATTCTGTATCATACCTTGATTAAGTTTGTGGTTGGCTGTAGAATTCTTGGGTGAAGACCCTCCACTTGCCAGGATTTTGAAGGCCTCAGTTACAGCCTTTGTTAATACAGTTTTATTGTTAAGAAATCAGATGTCCATAGCATCCTGACTAGAGTTAATAATAATATATTACATACTTGAATTTTCTAAGGGAGTAGACCTTAAGTATTCTCATCACACATAACCTACACAGAAAGGTGTCTATGTGAGGTAATGAACATGTTAATTTGCTTGATGGTGGTGATCATTTCACAGTGTATGCACATATTAAAACATGATGTAGCTAGGTGTGATGCTATGCACCTATAATGCCTGCCACTCCACTAGGAGGCTGAGGCAGGAGGATTGCAAGTTTGAGACCATCCTCCGCAACTCAGAGAGAGGCTGTCTCAAAATAAAGAAAAAGGTGCTAGGTTTAAGCTCCTGGGTTCAGTCCTCGGTACTGCACAAAATAAAAATAAAAACACACACATTATGTATGTACACCTTAAATATGTACAATTTGTATTTGTTAATTATACCCTGGTAAAGATTTGGAGGAAAAAAAATCAGATATATTCTAACTCCCACTTTCTTTATAAGTTTCTTTTCTTTCTTTTTCTTTTCGGTGGTGCTGGGGATTGAACCCAGAGACTCGTGCATGCTCAGCAAACCCTCTACCACCGAGCCGCACCCCCAGCCCTCTTATAAATGACTTTTTATTATTAAATCTGTATAATCCCTTAGGATTTTCTGTTTGTTGGTAGTCTTCTAAAATCCATGGAAATGTGCCTTGGTGCGGGTCCTTTATAATTCATTCTATGTGCACTGTGGGTTCTTTCAACATGAAGACCCATGTCCTTCTGTTTTGAAAAATTCTTTAATTTTATTTCTTTAGTAATTTCTTTTCTTCTCTTTCTCTCTGTTCTGTGTCTGCAACTTCTGGTAATTGGATCATAGGCCTCAATTCTAATTTTGGATTAGAATTAAAAGTCAATCCTAATTTTAAACAATCTTTTATACTATCCCACGCTTCTTCATTTTACCCTTCCTTCCCTTATGTTGAACGCTCAAAAATTTGTGCCAAGATAGTTTCAGTTTTAAAAGACTCTTTATATTGATTCTTAATACCACATAGATTGCATCATTCCTGTTTCATGAATATATTTACTTTATACCTTTGTGATATTAAGTTTTATAGTTTCACATTTATCTTGTCTTCTATTTTCTAAATTTATTTATGTATTTATTTTAAAGAGAGAGGGACAGTGAGAGAGAGAGAGAGCAAGAGAGAATTTTATTTAGCTTTTCATGTGGCCTTCTTTGCTTTGACACTTTGTTGTGTACATGGTGCTGGGGTTTGAACTTGTGTACTTGTGCATGCCAGGCAAGTGCGAAACCGCTGAGCCACTGCTCCAGTGCCTAAACTTATTTATTAATTCAATAAATTATTCTTTTTTATTTTTATTTTTTAGAAGGACAGTGAGAGAGAGAGAGACAGAGAAAGGAAAAGAGAAAGAATCAATTTTATGTAGCTTTTCATCTGGTTTCTATTGTTCCAACACTTTGTTGTGTATGTGGTGCTAAGGATCAAACCTGCGTACTGATGCATGCCAGGCAGGCAAGCGCCATAACTGCTGAGCCACTGCTTCAGTCCCAACAAATGATTCCTTAATACCTACTATGTGACTGGTAATTTTTTACGTTTAGAGGTGCATCAGAGCACAAAACAAAACCCTTCTTCTCATGGAATGTCTATCTAGGATATTTTGCACTGAGCTACTTATGAAGAACAAGAATAGTGTGGGAATTTAGAGAGGAGAGCCTGGAGTTTGCTTTAGGGCATTGCATTAATTTTCTATTGCTGCTATAACATATTACCACAAATATATTGACTTTAAACAATACAATTTTATTCTCCTATAGTTCTGGAGGTCACTAGTCTAAAATCAATTGTACTGGGCCTCAACTAAGGTGTGGGGAGGGCCACACTCCCTGCAGAGGCTCTGAGGGACCAGCTGGATCATGCCTTGCCTTCTTTGGCTCCAAGCCCTTTCCCCATCTTGTAAGCCAGCCTTTTGTCAACGGTCAGTGCTCCTTCCTAAGTACCACACCTCCCTTCACCTCCCTCTTACAAGGAGGAGGCTTGAGATTATGTTTAGGGGCAACTTGGATAAACAGGATAATCTCATCATCTGAAGATCTTTAACTATCACGTGCAAAGTGTCTGTTGCTATATAAGGTAACATGTACGGGTGCCAGGGATTAGGACCTGGACACCTTTGCAGGTCATTATTCAGTCTCCGACAGATATTTTGAGTCCCGAGATACCTTTTAGAGCTTCAGTGGAATGCAAGTTGCAGCTGATAGGAGTCTGGAGTTCAGGAAAGGTCTGGGATAAAGACTCAGCTTGGGGATCCATGGGTTTATATATAGTATTTAAAGCTAGAGGTGAATGGGGTCACTTAGGAAATGAGTGTAGAGAAAGTACAGAGGATTCTAAGCGTGGGGAAATGCCAACAGCATGTGGGAAAGAAGAAATCAGCAAAGCAGATGAAGAATGGCAGAGGAATAGGAGGAGAAGCAAGAAAGAGAGAGAGGCATCTCTAAGTAAATCAAAAAGAATGAAATGAGAAACTGTATAAAGTTGATAATCTAGAAAATTTGAAGTCATCAGTGATTTAACAAGAACAGTTTTGGTGGCTTGATGTGGTCAAAGGCCTGAGTTGGAATGGGCTTCTAAGAATGGGAATTGTGGGAATAGGGCTAGCGATTGTCAAAGATTCTTTGAGGGAGTGCTGCTGTATGCAGCAGAGAAAAGGAACAGTAGCTAGAGGAAGAGCTGGTGTCAAAAGATTCTTTTAAAATCCTGTACACTGATGTAATTTCCACACAATAAAATATACCTATCATAATGTTAATAGGAGGTCGTGGACAGTAAGATGGTGGATACAGGCTATAGGAAAGGATGCTGTTGGTTGGAGAACCTATTAACGGGTGCCCCATTACCATAACAACTCTCATCACAGTTTCAATATTTTAAAATGACTAGTGGGAGTGAAGTGGGTAGTATTCTAATTAGGTTTTGTAAAGTAACCAACGTGGGGGGTGGGGGGTGGACAATATTGCAGTCAGGTGTCATCAGGTAACCAATGTGAACAAATGGGGTAAGGTCTTCAATCTGGTCCATACAGGGAAGAGAATGCCTCTCAGCTCAGCCTCTGTAAGACCCTAATTTTCGGACGCTGGGACTTTGAGCCTCTCTCTTGTTTAGCCCACTCTGCTCTACCTTACAGAGGGCTGCCTCCATCTTCACCTTCAATAAATCTGTACTCTGCCTGTTACTTGTGTGTGTGTCTTGCTCAATTCTTTGTTCGGGACACCAAGGACCTGTATCTCAGCTGGACCCCTGATCATAACATACAGTTTAGTGAGTTTTGGCAAAGGTGTATACCTGTGCAACCATCTCTACAGTCCATATTCGGAACATTTCCATCACCTCTCATGTTCCTTCATGCCTCGTTGCCATCACTCTGCCCCCTGCTGCTGGGTGTCCATAACCTTAGCCATTATGGATTAGTTTTGCCTATTCTAGAATTTCACGTAAAGGGAATCATACACTGTTCAGTATCACGTATTTGAGATTTGTGCATGTTGTGTCTATCCTTATTGCTTCTTATCACTGAGTAGTATTCTACTGTATAGATACAACACCATGTTTACCCAACACCATGTTTAGGCATTGCAAAAATAGAAAAATTTTAAATTTCAATTAAAAGTGTTATTTGTTTCTTTTATGAGTCAAAGAGCAAAATTTTAGCAAATTGAATTTTAAAGATCCTATTGATTTTTATTATCAATTTATGAACCCAGGCAGTATTTAGTCTATGAATAGATAAGAACTCTGCTAGGCATGGAAGAATAGTTTTGTTTTTGCTTTTGTTTTGATTTTGTTGGGTAGCGTGAGCAAGAACAAGGAAGCAGATCATCAGTTTACAAAAAGTAGATAGCTTAATATTAAGTTATTTCAAATGACTTGTACGAATTAAAACAGGGGGCTTCCTTATTAGGCTGGCTCAGGCTGACTGGGCTCCTTTAGAATGAATGTGATAAATCTGTTGTTTTGAAAACTGGCCAGTTTATTCATTTTGACTATGTGGCACTTAGCTTGTGTGACTCCTTTCTGGTTGGGTCTGGTCTAGTTTAGAGGCCTAGTGAAAAGCTCTGTCCAAAACAATGAGCTCCCATAAATTTTATTTGACATATGGTTGGTATTTTTTCTGTTTTGTATTAAGAAATCCCATTGTCTACCCCAAGGTAGTGGAAATTTTGTTTTATGTTTCTTCTAGAAGTTTTATGGCTTTAGCTTTCATGAATTAATTTTGTGCAGTGTGAGGTTAATTTTTTCCATATGGATAAAATTGTTCCAGCACTTTTTGCTGATAAGATTTCTCCTTCCTAAAAGAATTACCTTGTCATGTTTGTTAAAAATAGATGATCATATGGTTTAAGTGTTCCCACCCAAATTCACCTAGAACCTTAATTGCCACTGTGATGGTTGTAAGAAGATGGGACCATTAAGATGTGATTATGTCACTAGGGTTCCACCCCCAGAAATGGATTAAAACTTTATCTTGGAAGCAGGTTATTTTGCAACGCAGTGGCTTTGTTACAAAAGCTGTGTCCTTCCCATTCTTGCCATGTGCTGTCCTTCATCTTGTTGTGACTCACCAAGAAGGCCCATATCAGAAGTGGCCCTTGGATTAATCTTGGACTCCCAGCCTCCATAAGTGTGAGGAATGTTTATTTTCTTTATAAATTACCTGATCTGTGGTATTTTGTTATGGCAGCAGGAAATGGACTAAAAGACTATGAAGGGGTCTATTTGTTTCATTATTCTATATGCTTATCCTTACACCAACGTCACCACAACTTAGCTCTTTTTTTTTTATTGTCCAGAGAACACTTTTTCTCCCCACTCCACCACTTCGCCAATCGTCCTTCATCTGACTCACATATTTATGATTGCCCTAGATTATGTGTCACTATGCCTTTCGTGGGTCTAATACAAGAGTTTGACAACCTTTCGCTCAAGCCTGGGTTTAGTTCTGGCCTCCACAAATGAGGGAAAACAGGGCTGGAGCGGTGGCTCAGAGGTTACTGCGCTTGCCTTGCATGCGCGAGTATGCGAGTTCAAACCCCAGTCCCACGTAGACAGCGAAGTCTCGGAGCAACAAAGGGCACATGAAAAACTAAATAAAATTGTTTCTCACTTTCTCTCTCTCTCACTGTCCCTCTCTCTTAAAAAAAAAAATGAAGGAAACATTGGACCCTTGAGTCTCTGGGTTTGGCTAACTTCACTCAGAATGATTTCTCCCATAGCCATCCATTTACCTTCAAAGGCTCCAATATCATTGTTTCTAATAGCTGAGTAGAACTCCATGGTATATATACACCACAGCTTTTGGGTCCATTCATCCAGTGAATGACATCTGGATTGATTCCATAATTTAGCTATTGTAAATTGAGCTGCTATGAACATCAGTTTTGCTGTGTTGCTGTAATGTGCTGATTCTAACTCCTCTGGGAGAATACCCAGAAGAGGGAGAGCTGGATATCTTAGATCTTAAAGTAAGGCAGCATAAGGATTGTGGCTTGGGCAGATGTTTGAGGATCCTTCTTTATGTTCTCATTAAAATCATAATCACTTCAAAGCACATTGGAAGCTGGTGGGGAGGTATTTGGGGGTTTGGTGTAATCCTTTTCATTGAGAGACTCTCTCATATCAATCTGTCATTTTCCCTCTCATGCAGTTCTACAGGAACACTTTAACGTATTTCCCAGAGGTCATCTACTGTCTATCAGGAGGCTAGGGAGATGTGGCTCTAGTATTTACTGTTGAAGGTTTTTGCCTAATCCCCCTCTTTTGAGCTCCATGGTTAGCCCAATCCTCTGCTACCACTTCCTTTTGAGTCTCTCAGGTCAGTTTTCCCCAGAGACTGCATTTCCAGTCTGCTGGGCTATTCAGAGGAAGCCTGTGGCCTGGCTATAGAGGGATTAAGAGGGAGAAAAGGCATGCAGTGTCTGGCTGTCTGTTTTGTGTAGCACCCTCCCATCCCCCAGTCTTGACCTGCCTTCAGGTTCCTGGCTCTCCCATTCTTAGGCCTGTCCCTGATTTTGCAGGTGATGTGGCTCTATGTGTTACTATTTTTTTCTGTGCTTGGATGCTGGATTCCTCTCCTTTGCTAGAGTTTTTAAAACTCTCCTGTCAGCTTTCTGCCTTTGAAAACTTGTTGACATCACTCAGTGGCAGTTGTCGCATCTCCTGTTTTCCTTTGTCCTTGTGGATCTGTGCATTGTGAATTTCTTTATTTTAGTGGCGTTTCAAAAGGTGATGGGTAATTGTATGTATACCCATCCCACCTCTGTTATCCTTGGGCACTTCAAAAGAGAGATGCTGAGGATGCATTTTACCCATCTGATGCCTACACCTGCTCGGCCCCCCGCAGCCCCAGTGTGGCTCAGAGCGACCTAGAGTAGAGCAGTGGAGAGGAGCCCGCTTTCCTTTTTCACAAGACAGCCCATGGTTTTGGCGTAGCCAGATTTGAAAGCCTGTTCCTGGGTAAAGCCACAGGGATCTGGGCCTGGGCAGAGGCTGGGACAACTGTTGAGGTAGAGGAGTCCCAGGAAGGAAGGCATGGGCTCAGATTTACCAAGAGAAAGGGAAGTGGTGGTCAGAACTGGTGGGAGACTCTCTGGAGAACCATGGAAGTAATCCAGGGGAACTTTGCCATGGACCAGATTTCTGCCTTAGCAATGTGAATGGCTTGTTATGCTCATGCTGAATATTAATGCTGGTGAGACTCAAATGTATCCATAGGTCGGGGACATGGGGGCACATTTAGGTCTTGCCATCTGCCTGCTACCCAGCCTTCTGGCCTTTGGGCATTTCAGGCTCATTCGTTTATCAGGTAGTTTCAAATTAGATGTTAGATGCATAGATGAATAGTTTTTTTCCTTACTCTTAAATTACTGGGTTGGTAGGGGGACTGTGTGTGTGTGAGACCGCACTGGGAGCGTTGATAAGGGATAACCTGGTGGTCCTAAGACCACCTGGGAAGGGACCAGAGCTGAGGAGGGCTTCAGAGAGGAGTTCTGAGCTGGTTCTTAGAGGCAGGTTAGGGCCACAGAACACACCCTGGGACAGTGTCATCTCAACAGCAACCACTGTCAGCACTGGTTGAAACTTTAGTGGTGCCTGGCATGTCCCTAGTCACTTTACAGGCATTTTTTTTTTTTTTTCAGGGCTGAGGACCTAAATCCCCAACCCCTACAGGCATTCTTTTAATCTACCAGAATTCACAGACTAGTAGGTGCCATGTCTCATGCATAATGGTTAAGTGGAACTATATTTTGGCATTTGCTCTAACTTTATTTTTTGGTTCTTTTTATGTGGCTTAACTGAGGCATTATTTTCCTGTCACCTGCCTATAACATGACATTTTATAACCTGTTGGCTCCAACGTATACATCTGTGTCTTATCAGTTACTCTCTGGTCCACTCTTTTGGCAATTGGCCATAGTCTCTTTTTGGCAAATCTTTTGGTATATTTCAAGTATGTATTTTTTCCATCCAGCAAGACTATAGACTCCTTAGTTTGTTTATTTGTTTTAGGCCTTTTAACCATTTTGTTCAACTTGATCTAAAAACTGTGGAGCAAAAGAGTATTTTTTTGAAGCATAGAACAAAAACTTCATGTCTTACACAGCGGCCATGTGGTGTACATCAAGTGCCCAGTTTACAAACTCTAATATAGAACATATTTGAAAAGACTCCCAGCTAATCCACACTGAGAATATTTATGCACTTTTGGGGGGATTTTGGCAGGGGCATTTCTTTCTGGAACAGGTGGTGAAGCTAAATTTGTTTGGTGAGCTTGACATACTTGGAGCCTTATATTCTAAGACTTCGGTGGCTGCAATAAACAGCTCCTCTCTTCTTTGTTTACAGGGAGTTGGGACTTTCTCTGGGGTGTTGGATTTCTATTTCTGCCCCCAGGAAGGCTGGAATGTGTTCCTGGCCTGCATTCTTTCACAGGGACAGAAAGCTGGGGCTGATTTGTCCCGGAAGACTTGTTGCTTGGCTGTGAGATGTGGCCCTTAGTTCTGTCAATGAGTCAGAATTGATCCCAGTAATCCCTTCAGATCCACAGACACAAAAGAAATCCATAGAATTTATTTGCCATCTTCACATTAAAGTGTTTCCTCATAGTGCCTCAGTGTCCCAGGATGGCAGGGAGTGGGAGGAGATGGCTTGAGCAGGAGTGCAGGTATGAAAATATGAAAATCTTTCAGGTCTAACAGCAAAGCATTCAGTGTTTGTTGGTTTGTTTTCTCCAAAGCCAACGAATGTCCTCACAGCAGGTTAGTGACACAAATCAGGTTCTCCTGTTAGGGGGTGGGGAGGATGTTGCTTGCTTAGGTTCCTCAAGTGTTCTGGTTGGTGGGGCCAGACCTGATTCTTTCGTGGTGTAGACTTGGACATGAACTCTCTCCAGTTTCAGGCTCCAGAGTGTTCCAGGGCTTTAGAGATGCCTTTGAGGAGCTGGGTGGGAGGGGACCCCAACTCATGACCCTCAATGCTGCCATATCAAACTTCAGTTGGGAGGTGTCACTGACATGGTGTCATCACTCTGAATGCTTTTGATTCTTGTTCCCCAGAGTAAACCTTAGTCCAGGAACCTTATCTGCAACTGTCAGAGTTGTGAGCGCAAAGCCCACTTAGGGCGGATGCCCCTGTCCCTTAGATGTTTATTAGTATTTTCACTAATTGGGAGTCCTGAACTTTAGATGTAATGCTGCCGGGGCTGATTTCATGCTTAGAGCTCGAATTAATTTTCATTTAGCTCTTTTCCTGGATGTCAGCTTGACCTCCTTTTGGGACACTCTCTGCTTTTTTTTTTGGTAGGATTGTCTCATCAGTAAGAGACTTGGCTTTAGATTCACACAGATTTGAGTTTAAATGACATGCTCTATTATTTATCAGCAATGTGACCTAGATAATGAATTAGTTATGATGCAGATTCAATTGTTGTAATGAAGGCCAAAGTCAACTGTATAGGATAATTCACATTTCTCTCATAAAAGTATTCACTTCAGGGTTGATATGACAAGTTCACAGTATCTAGTTTCTTCTTTTTCTCCTACCTTCATCCCACAGCTATTAGTTTATGGTCCACAATGGTAGCTCCTGCTTCCACGGCCAAATCTGCAGCCCAGACATTGGGAGGGGAAGAAGAGGCATGGACGTTACTTCCCTTTAAAGGAACAACTCCCAAATCATTTTTGTCACATTGCAGCCCATTTCCAAGGGAATGTGTGGCAGGCAGTGATGGACTAGCTGTTTGTATCCCAATCCTCAAGTCAGATGTTGAACCCTTGACCTCCATGGTGATGGTCTTAGGAGGGGGGCCTTTGAAAGATAATGACACATGTCCTGGAGATGGGGTCCTCATGATGGAATAAGTACCCTTAGAGGGAGAGACCAGAGAGCATTCTTTCTCCCTCTTGCTCTCCCTCACCTTGGGAGTTTTTGCAGTTCCCTCCTTCATCCATCAGGGTTTGTCTCATTTGTGGACTTCCACAGATTCTCTCTCTTTTTCCTTCCCTTTCTGCCTCTCTGTCTTTTCCTCTACCAAGTGATAGCCCTGTAGGAAGACAAAGTAGGAAGAGAGCCCTCATCAGGAGCTGAACTGGCTGGCAAATTTGCTCTTAGACTTCCCATCCTCCAAAGTCATGAGAAATAAATTTCTGTTGCTTCATCCACCCTATCTAAGGTATTCGGTAATAGCAGCCCAAGCTAAGACAAGTGCCATACAAATAGGTTGGGAAATGTCTTCAGTCAGGTAGCTATGGCCTCAGAGATTTATTACTGCAATAAGAGGATTACAGATGTTAGGAGACGACGATCCTCTTCTACAGATGAATTATTTACATTTTCTGTATTTCATTCCCTTCACCTGGAAAATGAAATTGATCTCATAGAATTATGAGACTTTAATGAAATAATGTTTATAAAGCTTTTAAGATGGTACCTGGGACATAAAAACTATTCAGTTAGCTAATGAGTAAAAGGAAACATAGGTTCTTTTTGGGCCTTTTCTTTTGTTAGGGTACTTTTTTTTTTTACTTTATTTTTATTTTTTTTAATTTTTTTTATTAATTTTTTTTTATTTTTGAGCAACCTTACAAGATTTTAACAAAATAATATAAAATGTGTATATATTCTGGATATTGCATTTATCCCCAGGAGTGCCCCCCCAATTACCCTCCCTTATCCCTCCCTTCCCCTTCCCATTATAACTCTAAAAATAGTATTAGATTGTAAAGCATTACATCTTATCTGGATTTAACTCATGTTACTAGACCAACTTTCTCATTGTCCAGGGTCTAGACCCCACCTCCACAGATGAGTGGAGACAATCGACCCTTAGATCTCTGGGTTAAGTTGATTTTACTCATCATGATCTCTTCCATAACCATCCATTTACCCTCGAAGGCTGCAATATCATTGTTTCTAATTGCTGTGTAATACTCCATGGTATAAATGTACCACAATTTTTGGATCCATTCTTCCTGTGAAGGACACCGGGGTTGTTTCCATAGCCTAGCAATAGTAAATTGTGCTGCTATGAACATCGATATTGCTGTGTCACTGTAATGTGCTGATTCTAAGTCCCCTGGAAAGATGCCCAGGAGTGGAATAGCAGGGTCGTATGGTGGAGTCATCCCTAATTTTTAAGGATTCTCCATACTGCTTTCCAGAGGGGTACTTTTTAATCAAACAACTTTTTTTTTTAGTCTGCATATTATTTTTTTAAAGAGAGACAGAGAGAGAAAGAGAGAATCAATTTTATTTAGTTTTTCATGTGGCTTTTGTTGCTCTGACACTCTGTTGTGTATGTGGTGCTGGGGTTCATACCTGCATCCTCACACATGCCAGACAAGCACTGTAACCACTGAACCACTGCTCCAGGCCCTGTGTACATATTTTAAAGCTGTATCCCTAGGAGATGATGTACTGTACTGTAATAGCAAAATGATCGTTTTACCTTTCACATCAATCTCAAGCTTTCTCTGCTGACGTGGAGAGCTAGGCTTGGGATGTTTCTGAAGGATGTTGGAAAATGTGCACTCTGAGAATCCCCCTTCATCCTTTCAGAATTTATTGGCCACATTTGTAGACTTCATCAGAAATGCATACTCTGGGACTTTTGATTCTGGAAATGAGTAGACATAGTGATTGCTTATGAATCTTGGAGTTAGGAAATGATTGCTAAAGCATCTAAGAAGGAAGGAGGTAGCTTCTGGAACCCTGTTAAGACTGTTATGGTCTTTAGGGTCCTGATATTTGGAATTTGGTAAAGTTGCACCCTGAGAAATTTTTGGAATCTGAGAAATCATACTTTTGAGTTGTTCTGATTTCCAGAGTGTACTAATTTGTTGAGTCTGAGAACTTGACATGAAATCTATACCTCTTTCCTAATCGTTTCATCTTTTATGTTGATTATAACGTTGCGTCCATGATCATTACATAAATTTTGCATTTAACAATTAAAGGTCTATGCTCATTGGATGCAAGGACAGATTTATCAGCTGTTGCCTTGGCTGTGGTCTCAGAACACATGGGCCCAGCCTGTGAGACCCCACAGGGTCAAGGCAGCCTCAACTGACTCGCTTGCCTGCACGAGAAGCAGCAGGGAAGGGTCAGGGAAAGTCTCTCCTCCCCTCTGGGCATGGAAGCTGCCAGTCTCCAAGGTGGCCATAGAGCTGATGGACAGTTCCAATCTTGCTCTACTGAAATGTTTCCCAAACCAGAAAAAGTGAAATAACTTGGTACACAGTGATGTACATTGTTTTAAAAATTCAAATAGAAAGTACTAGTGTGCATCATAGGTAGTAAGAGAATATGAAACATTTATTTTAATTATGATATGTGTCATGATGCATTTTCCTTATGTAAGTCATAGTCCAAAAAAGTGTGAAAGCTGACAGTCTACGGTAGAGGGTGCCACTGTGGTGGCTACAGAGCTGCTCTTCTGTAGTTGGCTTATGCTTTCTCCCAAGACTGTGGTGACTGGGAGACAGGGGTGTCTGGGCTCTATAATCTTAACTCTCCTTTTCCAAGATGGACCAAAACCATCCCATAGCAGGCTCGATAGCACAGCCAGTTCCAGTCCACTGTTATGGGCCAGGCTATATAGACCATGACAAAACAGAGTCCATTTTTCACTGAGACTGCTTCTCCCACAGGAAAACCCCACCTCTGTGCCCCGCAACAGTTGCTTAGAATAGCAACTTAGCAACCTAAAGTAGTGAACTTACTATGCCTATTCTTGTACTGTTCTTTTGCATTATTCTAAAGCCACAAAGAATGAAAATAACTGTCTAGACATTAATAATCATTCTTTAAATTGTACTGCCCTGAGTATGTCATGACCCACTTCCCAGTTTCTTTATAATTTTGGGATCTTCTGATTTTGGTTTATGATTTTGAATCATAGTAACAGTCACTTATAAATGATGTGATGCCATGCCTCGCTTATGATTTTGACCTATAAAAGCCTTGCTCAAACTCTTGGAGGGGGTCGATGGGTGTAGACTTGGAGTCTGCCCTGGGCCCGCCAGCTGGAGAGATGCAGCTCCACCTCCTGTTTTGAGCTCGACTCGGTGATTTATTGCAATCTTACCCTGAATGCCGCAGACAGCTGTGGAACATGAACTGTGTACAAGACACTGTTCTAGGTGGTGTGTGTGGGTGGGGGGAGGACGTGAGACCCTTTGCTGTCTCCCAGAGACTTGTAAACTAGTGTTGATGTTGACAGATGAGGAACACACAGCTAATCCAACCTTAAGACTGACCATTAGGAAAAGTATATAACAACTAACTATCAATCATCATACATTAATTTTCAGATTTTAACCTAGAAGTAAGTAAACAAAACAATCTTATTTCCAAAATGTGAATTATTTTGTATGAGGTACACTTCCTATTTATTTATTACTTTTCGTGGTGTTGTGGATGGAATCCTACACTTCCCATTTCAAAAGTTACCAAATTTGGTGCTGAGAAAGGTTTGCTAAGCCAGATATTTGTGCATTGCTGGCAGGAATGTAATCAGTATCATTTTTTAGAAGACCATTGTTTTAAAAATATAGTCTTATAGTAATTCCACTTTGAGGACTCTAGCCTTTAAAAATAAAAATTTTAGTGGACTGGATCTCAGCAGTAGAGTGCTGGCCTGGCATGCACGAGGACCAGGTTCAAACCCCAGTACCGTGTGCACAACTGGAGTGTCAGAAAACAAAAAACGGATGAAAAAATAAATAAAATTGGTTCTCTCTTTTAAAAAAATCAAAGGTTTAGATAGAATTAATGTATGAAGATGTTTATTGCAGTTTTCTTTCTTTTTCTTTTTTTTAAAGAGAGAGGGACTGTGAGATAGAGAAAAAGACAGAGAGAATCAATATTTTCACGTGACTTTTGTTGTTCCAACACTTTGTTGTGCACGTGGTGCTGGGGTTTGAACTCGCAATCCTTGTGCATGCCAGGCAAGCGCCGTAACTGCTGAACCACTGCTCCAGCCCCCAGTTTTATTTCTTGAAATAAAAAGTTTAGAATGACTAATGATTCACAGAAAAAATCTACTTAAGAGGACATTGCACATTGCTAAAAGTCACATTTTCAAGGACAATATGATTCTAAAAACTGTTTATAAGTGATATTAAATGAAAAGAACAGGATGAAAAGTGAATAGTATGACTTGATTCTGGGAAACAAATGGACCTCTTCATGTATGGGGGAAAAAACTAGAAAGCAACCCATCAATCTGATAAGTGTTTAGTCTCTGAATTATAGGATTTGGGTGATTTTTATTATGTTTCTCAAAATTTTAATGTAATTTTGAAAATTTTTACAATTTGTAGTTTTCTTTCTTTTTAAAGAGAGAGGGGGACAGTGAGAGAGAGAAAGAGAGAATCAATTTTATTTAGTTTCCCCTGTGACTTTCATTGCTCAGACACTTCATTTCGTAGGTGGTGCTGGGGTTTGAACTTGCGTTCTTGTGCATGCCAGGCAGGCGCAGCTCCAGCCCTGTAGTTTTCTTTTTTAATAATCAGAAAAAAAATATTATTTTAGAGAACCTATAAAAATTACATTCATACAAGTATGCCAAACTGAATATACTTACTTTAGCAGAGGCTTTGTCCTTCTGGATTATTGGATAATCCTAATGTTTACCTCTTCTGTTAATCAATGGAAGAGATGTGCACTATGGCAACAGAATGAAAGTCACTTGTTTCCTTTCCTAAGTTTAGCATTTAAGAAGAATTTCCAAGTAGTTGGTGCCATCTGTGCGCTCATTTACATTTCCTAAAGTCTATTGGACTTAGCTTGCTGGGTTGGGGCTAACCTGAAGAACTTCACTCTCCATCATAGGACCAAAGCCAGCACTTTAACTTAACTTTGGTTGCATTTCATTCATCCTTGGTATCCTTAGTTATCCTCTACCCAGGGCAAATTTCACCTAAGAGGGACTAGCCTGCCTAAGGACAGAAAAAAGATGGCAAATGTTTGAGTGCTTCTTTGGTGGCACATGCCTTAATAGTTCAATGTAATTTGTTTGTATTATCTCATTTAATTTTCACAATAAGGCAACTATGTAGTTTCTGTTATGATTGCTGGTTTATATAAGGTATCAGATATTTAAATCAGATATATTGATATCACACTCCAGAGTGATATCAGTATAATTGTCATGGGAGATCCATGTCCATGCTTTGCAACTCTGTGCCATTCAGCATTCTGTGTGTTCCCTCTTATGGCCGATGAGACCCACTGTGGCATGTGCTTACAGACTAGGTAATCATTTTTAATAATTCCAATGTCAGAAGAAACTTCGTATCATGAGACCAGGGCTGTAATGACTAAATTATTCTGAATTGATTAGGAATGCCAGATGCCTCCAGGTTCATTCTATTAAAATTAGCTTTGCATATTTCTGCCCTATATTCAGTGAAATTCATGTTTTAATCTCCTTGCAATTCCAGAAGAAAAAAAAAAAACCCTCATTTTATTGCCAGTACAAATCTTTGAGGTTTAGTTGAAGCAAGTTATAATTTCTGGTGCTCCTTGGCTCATTAGTTCTTCCAGATGGTTCATGTAAACATGGCAGGAGCTGCGAATAGTGTGAAGGCCGAAATGTAAATCAAGAAATAAGTATTCATTGTAATTTGTATGACAAATGGAAAGGCTATACAGCGAAACAACGCATGGCTCCATCAATTTCGTTCCATTATTCTTGGGATCCCCCTGAGCCTATTTTCAGAAACAGACTCCCCAGTATTGTCAAGGTGAGTTGTCACGGCAAGGCTGAGCCTCCTCAGTCTGCTTGGATATGCTTGGGGCATCAGAGCTGCATTCCATCTGCTCTTGACCTACGGGCGGATGTTAGTTCTTCAAGAAATAGGAAGTGGGAAGAGAAAACATTACTTTAAAATTCTGAGGGTTGACCAACCCAGATGCCCCTCACTTGATGAATGGATACAAAAACTTTGGTACATATATACAATGGAATACTACTTGGCCATCAGAGAAGACAATATTATGGCTTTTGAAATCAAATGGATGGAGATGGAAGGAATTATGCCAAGTGAATTAAGTGAAGTATCCTAATCTCAGATATTCAAGGGCCGAATGGTTTAGTCTGTGGAAGCTAGAATACATCTGGAAACAGTATGTTAGATGGCTAAGCTAATAATAACCTCAAATTGTATGAATTTTTATGCAAACAGGGGGATGATTGCCTAGGATACCTGGAGGCATAGGGTGGGGGACTGGGTGGGGGGAAGGATTAAGGAGAATAGCTAGGAGGCTGGAGAATGGAGTATGGGGGAATCATCTCAGGAGGAGATCTCTGACTTCCATGAGATGTCCATTTAACTCAGGAGTTCTTCTGGGGGAAGCATAGAATCACGGGGAACCCAAGGGGGTCATCCATGACGTGGCATCAACCTTGGATAACTATGTAAATATACATTTGTTCTTGACTGTTTGACAATATTTCCCCTTCAATTGTAACTCCATATGCATCTAAAAAAAAATCCATTAAAAAAAAATTCTGAGGGTTGTTTGAGAAGGCATTGGAGGCTGGCTGCAAGCATTCCCACACCTCCCTGTAGGAGAAGTGATATGCCCTGCTCAGATTCCCCTTTTCCCCAGGACCCAGATACTCATTCCACTACCCTGAAGGGAGGATTGGCTACGGGTGGCTCTCAACCAGCCCTAGGACACAATCTAAGCTTCCCCTTCTGTTGACTGCCCCACCTGCCAGCCCCTCACTCTGCAACTTTGCAGGGTTGCTGTAGGGTCCAGGTAGGCCTTTGTTGCAACTAAATAGCAATTCCACTTTATGCCTAATTTTAAATAGTAATTTAGGTTTACATAAGAAGCTACAATATGAAGAGGGAGAGAGGGCACCAGGCCAGGAATTCAGAGACACCAGAGGCTAAAGCGAGCTCTGCCACTGTTGAGCATTAAGATCTTGGACAATCTGTTTTCCCTGCTCCTTATTTTTCTTATCTTTCAAGTATAAAACTTGACCTGGGTCAGCAGATCTTACTTATGGATCTCCCCCTTTAGGTATCCTTTGATGCAATGTGTGTGCGTTTTTCCGGCAAAAGGGGCCTCACCTTTCCTCAAAGGGCTCCACAGATTTTTTTCGAGTATACTTGTATTTTTAATTTGCATGTAGTAATTGTACAGAGTTATAGGGTGCAGTGTGACATTTCAGTGTACAAGGTGTAATGAACAGATCGGAGCAATTGGCATATCTGTTACTTTTATATCTAGCACATTTATTTTTGCTTAGGTCGAGAACATTCAAAATCCTCTCTACTAGCTATTTTGAAATATTCAGTTACTGTTATAGCTTTCTTATGGTGCTGTAGAGTATTAGAAATTTTTCCTCCTGTCCAGCAGCAGCCTTGTACTCTTAACCATCCTCTCTTTGTCCTCCCTCCCCCACTCTTCTCTACTTTTGTGAGATAAACTTGTCAGCTTCCACATACGAGACAGAACATGTCATATTTATCTATCTGTACCTGATTTATTTCACTTAACACAATGTCCTCTAGTTCCATCCATGTTGCTGCAAATGAAAGAATTTCATTCTTTCCATGACTGAGTAATATTCCATTATGTATATTGATTCCATATCTTGGCTGTTGTGAGTGGTGCTGGAATAAACACGTGAGTGCTGACATCTTTTTGATATATTAATTTCATAGGTATACATACCCTCAAGGATTTTTGGATCATATAGTAGTTCTATTTCTTTCTTCCCTTCTTTTTTTTTTTTTTTTGAGGAAGTGTCACTGCTTTCCTTAATGGCTATATTAATTTACATTCTCATAGATAGTGTAAGAGAATTCTCTCTTTCCACTTCCTTGCCAGCATTTGTTATTTTTTGTCTTTTTAATGGTAACCATTCTAACTAGGAGGAGATGATGATCTCACTGTGGTTCTCATTGACATCTGTCTGGAAATTAGTGATATAGAGCATTTTTTCATGTACTTGTTATTCATTTGCATATCTTTTTTTGAGAAGTGACTTTGAGAAGTCATTTGCCCATTTTTTTTTTTTTAAGAGACGGACATTGAGAGAAAGAGAGGATCAATTTTATTTAGTTTTTCATGTGGCTGTCAGTGCTCTGACACTTTGTTGTGTATGTGGTGCTGGGGTTTGAACCAGGCAAGCGGCGTAACTACCGAGATATCGCCCCAGCCCCATTCGCCCATTTTTAAATCTGATTTTGTTGTTGATTTTCTTTGGGTTGTTCATGTATTCTGGATCTAAATCCTCGATCAGATGAATAGTTGCAAACATTTTCTCCTATTTGTCGGCTGTCTTTTACTCTGTTATTGCTTCCTTTGCAGTGCAGCAGCTTTTTAGTTTGATGTGATTTGTCAGCTTTTGCTTCTGTTTCCTGTGCTTTTGGAATCATATCTAAACAGTCTTTGCTGGGGCTGGGGTGGTGGCTCAGCAAGCAGTTGGAGCACTTGCCTGGCACATGTGAGGACCCAAGTTTGAACCCCAGCATCACGTACACAACTAAGTGTCAGAAAAATAAAAACCAGATAATAAAATCGATTCTCTTTCTCTCCCTCTCTCTCTCTTCTAAGATAAATAAATAATATAAACAGTCTTTGCCAAGACCAATGTCTTAAAAGGTTTCCCCTGTTTTCTTCTAATAGTTTCATAATTTCAGATCTTACATTTTGACTTTGATGTGTTTGGAGTTGATTTTTGTACATAAGATAAGGTTATATATATTTTCTTCTGCATGTGACTATCGAGCTTTCCCAACAATATTTAATGAAGATTTTCTCTGATGTGTGTTCTTGTTGTTTTTGTCATAAATTGGCTGCAAAATTTGTGGATTTACTTTTGAGTTCTCTATTTTGTTTCATTGGTCTATGCATCTGTTTTTATGTCAGTAACCTGTTGTTTTGGTAACTAGAGTTTTATAAGATGCTTTGAAGTCAAATATTACATCGTCTCCAGCTTTGCTCTTCTCCTTCGGGATTACTTTGGAGACTCAGGTCCGTTTGTGGTTGTGGTCCCACACAAGTTTCAGAAGGCTTTGTATTTTTATTTTTTCCTATTTTTGTGAAGACTGTCTTTGGAGTTTGACACAGGTTTCATTGAATCTGTTTTCCACTTTGGATAGTATAGACATTTTAGCAATATTAATTTTTCTAACCCATGACCACGGCTTATCTTTCCATTTTTGTATTCTATATTAATTTATTTCATTAGTGTCTTATAATTTTCATTCTTTGATTAGATGTATTCCCAAGTTTTTCATTTTTGGTAGGATAACTATTGTGAATGGAATTGCTTTCTTGATTTCTTTCTCAATTTTATTACTGGTGTCATACCTAGGAAATTGTTGCCAAATCTAATGTTATGAAGATTTCTCTCTGTTTTGTTTTAGGAATTTTGTAGTTTTTTTTTTTTTTTAGTATGCAATAACATTTTTATTAAGAAATTTAGTTATTGTATAATCAAAAGTACATCCAAAGTAACAATATGATATGTATATGTTCTTTTTTTATTGAGAAATTTATTTGTTGAATAATCATCTAAGTTTTTAACAAAATAATATTATATGAATATAGAGTCTGAAGATTAGATTTACCCCCAAGATTGCTCCCCCAATTACCCATCCTTATCCCTCCCTTCCCCTTCCCAAAACATTTCTAAAAATTCTTACATTTAGGTGTTTACTCCATTATGAGTTGCTCTGTAAAGGGTGTAAAATTGAGTATATTTATTTATTTGTGTGTGGATATTCACTTTTCTCTATTTTTTAATTTTAAAAAATTTTTTATTAAGGAGTTGAGTTATTGTAAATCATAAATGCATATAAAGTAACAATATGATATGCATATATTCCTAAACCAGAATTATCCCCAAATCACCCACAACCCAGTCTCTTGAATCTTCTATATTTCTCCCCTACAAACAATATAAATGCTTAGGTTGTGAATTTTCCAGAATTAAATGATTGCATAAGTATTATTTGGATTCTCAGTGGGGTAAAGAGTATGCTACATTGTTGATTGTCTCCCTAGATCCTTCCCTCTCCCCTCCGCTACCCATCCCCTCCCCGTTCCCCCCTGCATATCTATGGTTGCCCTAGGTTATGTGTTCACTTTTCTCAGTATCATTTGTTGAAGAGTCTGTCCTTCTAGTGAGTGGTCTTCACACCTTGTCACAGACCTTTTGACCATATGTGGAGTTTATTTCTGAGATCTCTATTCTATGCCATTGGCTATTTGGTTTTTTTGTTAACATCACACCATTTTGATTACTGTGTCTTTGCAACTCATTTTGAAATCTGCAAATATAAGTCCTCCAACTGTGTTCTTTTTCAAAATTGTTTTGGCATTCAAAATTCTTTGACTTTCATATGAACTTTAGGATACATTTTTCTCTTCCTGCAAAAATGCTGTTGGGATTTTGATAGGGATTATGTTGAATCTATAGATTGCTTTGGGTAGTGTGGACATGAAGACTTCCAAAGCATGAGCACCACATATCTTCCCATTTATTGTGTCTATTTTAATTTATTTCAGCAATATTTAAGTATAAGCCTTTCACTTCCTTGTTTAGGTTATTCCTTAGTATATTATTCTCTTTGATGCTATTATAAGTAGAACTGTTGGCTTAATTTCCTTTTCAGAATTTTCATTGTTAGTGCATAGAAATGTAATCAATATTTATGTGTCAATTTTGTATCCTGCAACTTTGCTGAATTTATTAGTTCTTTTCTTTTCTTTTTTCCAGGGCTGAGGACCGAACTCAGGGCCTTGCGCGTGCTAGGCAAGCGCTCTGCCACTGAGCTAAATCCCCAACCCCAAATTTATTAGTTCTCAGGAGTCCCTCTCCTTCTCCTCCTCACCATGTATAATATCTTAGAGTGATTTGTGTGTAAGATCATGCCATTTGTAAACAGTGATCATTTTAGCTTTTCCTTTCCAATTTTGATTACTTTCATTTATTTTTCTTGCCTAATTGTTCTGTTGAGGACTTCCAAAACTATGTTGAATAGAAGTGTTGAGACTAGGCATCAACCACTGGGTGAGATGGCACAAGTCTGTAATCCTAGCAATTTGGGAGGCTGAGGCAGGAGGATTGCAAGTTCAAAGCCAGCCTCAGCAACTTAGCGAGGCCCTAAGCAACTTGATGAAATCTGTCTCAAAATAAAAAAGTTTATTTTGGCTTATAGTTTCAGAGGTTCAGTCCATGGCTGGCTGACACCCATTGCTCTGGGCCCAAGGTGAGTCAGAACATCATGCTGGAAAGGTGTGGTAGAGGAGTGCTGCTCCATTCATGGCAGCCAAGGTGGGGGTGTTGGGGCAGAGGAGGGGGAAGTGACACAGGGAACTTGTGCCCCTCTAGGACACAATCCCTGTGACCCTCCTCCTCCACCATGCCCCACCTACCTACAGTTAGCACCATGTCAGTCCATTTAAACTAGGATGGACCGATCAGGTTACTGCTCCCATAATCTAAGCATTTCACCTCTGCTGATTCCTGCATTAACACAGGAACATTTGGGGGACACCTCATAGCGGAACCATAACAGTGATTCATTTTGTGTCTGGGAAGTGAAGGTCTTCTTCAATGATCTAAGGCCATTTAGCTATGTATATCACTATTGAGGTGATCGTGAATTACCTTTGACAAGAGCAAGCTGACCTCTGTCATAGGGTGGGTTTTAAGGGTACACCTTTACTAAGTAGCTTATTGGGTTGGGGGGGATGAATTTCTCCCCCCCCCCCAAATATTTAAGGATATATAGCTTGTTGTGCAAAGGACAGAGTCAAAGTAAGTATCAGAATATAGCATAGGACCTAGAGCTCCCCTCTTTGGAAGAGTTTAAGCAGAGGCAGTTTAATCAATTGGTAGAGACTTGGAAGGTCCTATTCTACAAGGAAGTTTGGACTGAACTGTCATGCAATTATCTGGATCTGAGTTTTTTTGAACTTAGTGAAGGATTCTGGTTCATGATCATTTTATATGGAAACTAAAATCAGTGGAAGGGTTAAAACATTTAGAACACCATGCAATGTTGGAAAAAGATAAAATGTGTCAGGCAAAGCTGTCCAGTTTTCCCAGGTAGAAGGATCTCTCTGTGTGGCACAACTTGGTGGATCTGGCTAAAAGTTGGAGGGTTTGCTATTGTTTGTTTCTATGCTTTTCTTCTGTAATGTATCAATACAACAATATTCAAAGATTGCAAAGGCTTGCTGTTCACCTCCAGGAAGTGGCTGACAGTGCCTCACTGAATAACAGAAGATGCGTGGGGTGAAATAGATACGCGGAAAACTTCTCTTGTGTTTTCCTGCACAGATAACATTCAGAGCTCAGGGCAGATCATCAGGCAGCATGGTCGAGGTGCCTTTGTGTATGTTAAACATTCCCACCTGTATGTACCACACCAGTGTTTGTTATGTCAGCCTCAGGGTGACTTCTTCACCTCTCTCAAATGCTGCACACTTCATTGATCTTGTGGGAAGTTGTTATTTAAAACTGGAGATTTGTCTTCTGATGCTACATTACTGATGTTACCTCCTTAGCACATAGTCTAGATCTCTTGGGAGTTTCTAATCACACCTATCATATATAAGTGCTTGTGTTTCACTGAAATAGACTTCTCTGAATACCACCCAAAATTTAGCAGCCTATTTCCATGCTAAGATGGCCTTATTTCTATAAATTTCTAATATTTCTAACCATTTATTTTTTAGTAATAAATCCATTTAAGGGGTTGGGGATTTAGCTCAGTGGCAGAGCGCTCGCCTGGCACGCACAAGGCCCCGAGTTCTGTCCTCAGCCCTGAAAAAAAAGAAAAAAAAATCCATTTGAGAACTGGCATGAGTGGCCTTTCCCTTCTTCATATTTTAAACATTAGGTGTATAAGAATCACCAGAGAAGGCTGGAGCAGTGGCTTGGCGGTTACGGCATTTGCCTGGCATTCGCAAGTACACAAGTTCAAACCCCAGCACCCACGTACACAAGTAAGTGTCAGAGCAACGAAAGTCATGTGAAAAACTCAATAAAAAATTAATGCTCTCTCTCTCTCTCTCTCTCACTGTCCTTCTCTCTCTCTAAAAAAAAAAAAAACCCACTGGAAACACAGTGTATTTCTGCTATTCACAAGTAGATACAAAATATTTCCTCTTTTTTTTTTATTTTAGTTGCCCTTACATATTTTGAAACTGTCTCAGTGAGACACATTATTGGAGTTACTCAAAAATGAGTTACTTTGAGCTGGGTAAGTTATACCCATGTGTAATCTCAGTGTCTCAGGAGGCTGAAGCAGGAGGACCATACATTTGAGATCAGCCTGGGCAACTTAGTGAGACCTTGTCCTCACAATAAAAAATTAAAAGGGCCGAGGATGTAGCTTAGTGGTAAACCGCCCTGGCTTCAAGTCATTCCACCCCCACCTCCTTCCCCCCACCAAAATTAAAAGGAATGAGCTGGTTTGTCGTTGCCTCGTTGCCTCCCTGTGTGAACTCAGCCCAGCCTCCCAAATATGGGGCCAGCTCCCTAGCTGTGCTGGTGGCCTTTTCTAATGCTGTGAGCAGTCGTTTGAGGCACTTCCTGTAAAGCTTCATGCTGTTGTGCTGCTGACGGTTCATGTGTTTATCATCCATGCAGGCTCCCCCTCCGGCTGGAAAGCCTAGCCTTTCATCTAGAAGTTGTTTAAAGGAAATGCTCCTACTTATCTCTCAGCCAGGGAGAGCGGATGGGAGGCCGGGCTTTGTTTGCCTACCTCTTCAAACATGCTGCATTTGGGGGATGCCAGCAGGACTGTTCTCATTTGCTCCCCACAAAGACAGACTTCTGTTGCTTTTCCTGAGGGAGGAGTGTTCGCCTGTAATGTCAAGAGAGGAAATGGCACAGCTGTGTGGATGGTGGGAGTTACCTGTAATTTATGTTCTAACTTAAACATTTAGGAAGATTAGGCTATTTCCTTTTATTTAAAGACCTGAATTTTTGCTTTTCTTTCCTTCTTTCCTCCTCCTCCTCCTCCTCCCCCTCCTCCCCCTCCTTCTCCTTCTTTTTAAGGGTTCAGCTACTATAATTTTTTTTTTAAACATCAGGAATCTGTTAGAAAATCAGAATTTCTGTTCTCTGGTATAGAGTTGGAATTATTGGAATGTCAACACTTGAGAATGTGAACAGATATTTAATTACAAAGTAAAAATCATGAGCAATGAGGATAAATTAACCACTCTGGTTACCTAAATGAAGGCAGTATATTTCTTGGGAGGTTTTTGAGACCTGATCATTATGTGTGCTTCCCTTTTATCTTACTATTCTAGTGTTCTTCCCCCTTGCTATTTTGTTCATTCAGATCATGATAAATTTTATTTCCTTGAAAAGTTGACATCCAGGGGCTGGAGTAGTGGCTTGGTGGTTACAGCACTTGCCCAGCATTCGCAAGTACATGGGTTCAAACCCCATCACCATGTACACAGCTAAGTGTTGGAGCAATGAAAGCCATGTGAAAAGCAAAATAACAATTGATTCTCTCTTTCTCTCTCTCTCTCACTGTCCTTCTCGCTTTAAAAAAAAGGGGGGGAGGTTGGGGATTTAGCTCAGTGACAGAGTGCTTGCCTAGCACACATAAGGCCCTGAGTTCGGAGTTCGGTCCTCATCCCTGAAAAAAAAAAAGTTAACATCCAAAGACACTGGGGAAAGTGAGCAGGGTTAGGGCCACTTGGGATTTGGAACTGAGAGTGGTAGTAGTTGTGGACAAGATGAATGGCCTCTTCTTCTTGTTTTAAAAATAAGATTTATAATGATCACCGAAAACAACTAATTTATTTTTGCTATTAGAGATAAATACAAAATATCTTTCACCACATTAGATGTAATCTCATGAAACCCCAAAGTTGTTGCTGTTTTGTTTTTGTAGGCACCAAGAGCTGAATTTCCTCTCTTCATCCAGGAAATTGAGAGGGAAAATCTACTTGCTTGTCCTGTGCTAAAGGAAGCCAGAGCTCTTTACTCACATTTGTCTTTAGGACTCTTTTTCTTAAAAATTAAACTCTCATTGAAAAGATTACTAGACTCTCCAAAGGAAATTAAAGTACTGCTTAATTTACCCATCAATTAATTCCGCAGACATTTATTGAGTATCTACCATACGTGGGCATCGTGGAAAATATACGCGCCTTATTAGGACAAGGGACAGAACTGCTACTGGCCACGGATATCACGAAAGATGTGAGAAACCTTAACGATACCTAAATGTAGTTTATTTGTGATATATTCTTTTTTTTTTTTTTT
>PVKS010027137.1:0-27860 GCA_004027875.1 Aplodontia rufa | reverse complement strand
GTCTGTAACATAATTCCTTAAATTTTATGCTTCTTACTTGACCTCTTAACCCACGAAAGCAGAATTTTCCTAAGATGGCCTCTACTTAGCTGTTTCTTAAGTTAAATCAATAGTAAGAATGCTGAAAGTGAAAATCTTTGAGTTGGCATCTTAAGTCCTGGAAAACCCTGATTTTCTCATTTCTCAAGGATACCTCTTCTCCAACATGCAGCAGTTTTACTATATTCTAGTTTGGTTGCTCCAAAAAACATTTCAACATCATAACCACTTAGGTATTAGTAGAAAATAAGTCTCCCATTATCTTTTAATTGAAAGGCTTACTTTACTATTACAAAGGAAACCAACTATAAAAAAAGTGCTGACTTTAGCAAGTGCAATGCTGCCATCTAGTGGTCCATAGGGCTGACTGCACGGCATACTAACCAAGTCTGACACCAGCAACTATATAAAGCACAGCTAAAAATAACTTTTTAAAACCAACTCAGAGGTGAGTGTTAACTAAGACTTCACATACATTTTTTTTGTGATACTGAGGATTGAATCAAAGGGTACTCTCTCCCTGATCTACATCACCAGCACTTTTTTTGTTTTGTTTTGAGACAGGGTCTCACTAAGTTATCACTCTAGTCTTAAACTCTAAAGTAGATGGAATTATAGGCAAGTGCCACCACTCCTGGATTTTTTCAATATAGAACAGAAATTCTGCAATGAAATAAATTTAGAATAATAAAATACAAATTTCCCTAGTTATTTACTATTGCGTTAAAAGGAAAAGACTTCACCATTTTTACTAGATCCTTAAGAAGAATTTTCTAATGTACTGAATTCTTCCAAATATTATTGATTGATAGGAATGCTTTCTGCAATTCTATTTTGTATAAATTTATTTGGACAAGCTCATTTTATTTCCCTAAATTTTCAAAACTTTGTAATACATAGAATATTGGTGCAGGTTATATACCAATATCATACATTTATTTATATGCCAATATCATACATTTATTTTTCTAGAAAATTAGATACTACCTAATTTCTCTTTTAAAATATAACCAGAATTTATTAAAGAAATAAAAAAGATAGATGTTTAATGCATGGGGTTTTATGGTACATATGTTGAATTATTAGTAGCATTTAAATCCAACAAAACTATAAATACAATTTATTGTCCCTCATGGATTTTAACCTGATTACTCATAATTATCACTTCAGTCTATGAGGTACATATTATCCTTATTTTGTAGAGCTACATAGATACTAGAAGGCCTAGGAAAAAAAATGGATGTATTAACTGTCTTCAGTACACTCTAAGATAGGCAAATTGTTCATTTCATTGAAGAAAATCAGGGTATTTGCAGGATAATTGCAGAAGGGTATTTATTAATTGTACACTTTTACAAAGACATGATGCCAAGTGAATCAAATGATGTAACTGAAAATTTGAAAATATAATGATCTTTGGAGGACCAATTAGGACAATGCACTACTCACCAACGCCTGCCAACGAAGCCCATTCACATGCAGCTATTTCTAACTTAAAAGTAATATTTACTCTAGTGAGGTGATAATTCATATTTACAGCAGCATTTTGACAGCAATAAGGTCCTTGGAAACCTTTATCCAGTGGGTTCAGCAAGTGCAAAAGTCTGTATATTTCACCCTAAGCACCCATCAATCAACATCTGAATAGATGCCAAGAACCAACATGATCTGTCCCACAATAAAGTGGCAAAACATATTATTAGAGTAAAAGGAATATTACTTCTGTGTACATGCCCTGCCATTATCCCAAGGCATAGTGGGAGAAGACAGCCTTTGGAGTTCTAACACCTATCCCCCTAGCTCAGCTTTCCCACTTAACTTCACTAAGTTAATTTAACATCTCTGAAACACACATCTGCTCATCTGAAAATAGAGAAATAGCTCATGCTTCATCTTCTATATGCAATGCTTACATGTATATTTTAACTCGTACAACTGTAAGAATTAAATAATTATTATAAATTGCCTGTAAAGCAGAACAAACGAAGTTTAAAATCTGTACTATGATAAAATTCTAATTAAATGTTTTAAATTATGTCATTATCTAGAAAGTTTTTTTCAATAATTCATCATTAGTCTCTTGAAACAACTTAATGAATGTGTGTTGTTTTTAAAGATTAAAATTATTGTTATAGTTTAGCAAGTTAGATATAAAAAATTGAGTCTTGTCTGGAATACCCAATCATCAATCTTCATTTCCTTAACTAAGTGCATGTTTTTAGAAAAATAAAGTATGTGAGGCACAACATTCTCCTCCCCTACAGCACAGTTAATGACAGACTGGAAAAGAAAATGCTCAAGCCAATGGTGCTGAGAGATCTCAAAAAATAAGAGCCTCATATTTAGGGGAAAATCTGATTCTACTTAAAACCAACACTGACAGCACCAAAGTGAATTTGGAAACAATGAAGAAATTGAGAAAACTAACATTTCTAACATGGCAAAAATTTTAATAGATACAGAATCTTCTCAATGGAAAGAAAATCAGCATTTATCTAAATTCTATTTGAAAATTTATGGGACCAGATCCTACTTGATTGCACACAGATTTTTAAACAACAAAGTCTGTTAAAATATGCAGCTCAGCAACCATCCAGTACAAGGTATATTTTTAATGTTTTTCCAGATTTATTGAGGTATAATTGACAAATTTGTATATAGTTAAGGTATGTACATTATCATGGTTTTATGTAATTATATACTTGGAAATCATTACCACGATCAAGTTAATTAACATATCTGTTGCCTCATATAGTTGACATGTATGAGGTGAGAACATTTAAGATCCACTCTCTTAGCAAACTTCAAGATTATGTTACACTTGATCTTAGTCAAGATCCAGAATAGCCAAAGTGATCCTTAGCAAGAAAAGTGAAGCTGGAGGAATCATGGTACCAGATTTCAAATTATACTACACAGGTACAGTAACAAAAACAGCACAGTATTGGCACTAAAACAGACAATGAAAACCAATGGAATAAAATAGAAGATACCAAGACAAACCTGCAAAATTACAGTTACCTCATACTCAATAAAGGAGCCAAAGTTGGAGAAAAGATAGTCTCTTTAACAAATAGTGCTGGGAAAACTGAAAACCACACGTAGTAAAATGTATCTCAATCTCTGTCTCTCACCCTGCACATAAGTCAATTCAAAGTGGATCAGGGACTAGGAATTGTACCAGAAAACTTGCACCTACTAGAAGAAAAGGTAAGCCCACCACTCCAACATGTTGGCTCAGGAATTGACTTCCTAAATAAGTACCTCAAAGTGCAAGAAGTAAAAGGGAAAAAAATCAATAAATGGATGGCATCAAATTGAAAAGGCTCTTCACAGAAAAGAAAATGATTAAGAGCACAAAGAGAAAACCTACAGAATGGGAAACTACAGAATGCCTCCTACGCCTCAGAGCATTAATATCACAACTCAAAAAACTTAACACCAAAAACACAAATAACCCAATCAATAAATGGGCAAAAGAATGAAACACTCACTTCTCAAATGAAAAAATACAAATGGCCAACAAATATATGAAAAATATGTTCAAATTCTCTAACAATTACAGAAGTACAAATCAAAAGTATACTGAGATTTCACATCACTCCTGTTAGAATAGCAATAATCAAGAACACAACCAACCATGGCAGGGACTGGGGAAAAGGGTTTATTTACACATTGTTGATGGGACTGCAAACTGGTACAACCACTCAGAAAAACAGACTGGAGATCCCTCAAATGGTTCCACCATTTGACCCAGCTATCCCACTCCTTGGTATATATCCAAAAGACCTAAAATCAGAATACTACAGTGATACAACCTCATCAATGTTCATAGCAGCTCAATTCACAATACCTAAGCTATGGAACCAACCAAGGTGCCCTTCAACTGATGGAAGAATATTATGTCATTTGTTGGCAAATGGATGAAACTGGAGGATATCATGCTAAGTAAAATAAGCCAGTCACAAATAACCAAAGGGCAAATGTTGTCTCCGATAAGTGGCAGCTAACCCAAAATAAGGAAAAGAATAGAGCAATAGTCAAAGGACAAGGAAATGGAAGAAGGAGGAATGAAATAGGGAAAATTAATGGAAGGAATCTGACTTAACTTGATCATATTGATGTATGAACATACCCTAGTAAATCTCATCAAGACATATATCAACAAGTCGCTAGAAAATAAAAGCTGTTTAGTAAATAATAGATCAATAGAAGAGAAAGCAGGGAGGGGTAATACTGGGGGCTGAATTAGAATAAGATATACTACATGGTTTTATAAAAATGTTAATTATCTTATTGTCATCTATATCTAAAAGGATCTGGGGTGGGAAGAAAGAAGAAAGAAAGAAGAAGAAAGAAGAAGATGAAGGCACACTTCAAGCTTTTTTGTAAATATGTCATTGCATATACTACTATTACATGTATTTTTTGAAAAAGCATGTTTTTCCTCGATATAAGAATTAAATTATGTTAATGTACTTGGGTATATTCTAATATATGCCCCAAAAAGAGATGCAAGGGACCAGGGGATGGGAGGAGGCAAGTGGAGGAGTGCTGGAGGCAGGGATAATGGCCAAATTATATTGTTTTATTATGTGCATGCATGAATGTGACAACAAATCCCATTATGCACAATTATAATGCATCAATAAAAATAAAATTTAAATAAAAGAGTATATTACAGTATCATTAACTATAGTCTCTATCATGTATATAACATCATTAGAATATATTCTTATAACTGAAAATTTGAATTCTTTGACCATCATCTCCCCACTTCTCCAACACTCTAGCCCCTGGCAACTTGTGTTCTACTCTAATTTTGAATTCAACTTTTTTAGATTTCACAAGTACAGTACGTGAGATCATATATTTGTCTTTCTTCTATGTCTGATATATTTCACTTAGCATAATATCCTCTGGGTTTGTCCATGTTACCACAAATGGCACCATTTTCTCCTTTTTTATGACTAACATTCTTTTGTGTATGTGTGTATACACACTAACCTCACATTTTCTGTATCCGTTCATCCATCTATGGACACTGGCTCTTTTTATATCTTAGCTATTATGAATACTGCTATAGTGAACACAGGGTGTACAGGTATCTCTTTGAAATATCAGTTTCATTTCCTTCATATATATACATGCACAGAAATAGGGATTTCTGGCTCACAGGAGTGTTCTACTTTTAATTTTTTTAGAATTTCCATATTGTTTTCCATAATGATGTGTAGAGCTATTCTATTTGCCTCCCCCTCTCTGGAAACATACTCTGCTGCATGTCTTACCAGACTACCTCATGATAGTTAACATTTCTTCCATTCCTAGAATAGATCTGCATATTGCAGGCTATCAATAACTATTATACCATCACTGATAGTATGAGTTGAGCAACAAAAAAATCCCCAAGGCAGTATTAAACTAAAGAAATTTAAAAATTATTTAAAGAAATGCAGGTGTTCATAAATGTTTATTAAGTACCTTACCAACATTATTTTCCTTAGTCCTCAAGATGTATATTATTGCCCTATTTTACAGATGAAAATATTATACTGTTATTAATCTTGCTGCCTACTAACATCCCCATACTTTCAATGGGAAACTAAACCTAATATAAATTATTTCTTACAAACTATGAAATTGGAAAGACTTACCCAAAACTATAATTAGAAATAAACATTCTACTTGAAAAGATAAAAAAGTGTAAATTAAAATTGTCCATCCACAGTGGTATCACCAATACATTCACTTTCAACTTTCTTACATGTTATGACTAAGTAGTTTTATACTTAATTTCTTATGCAAAGATAATGTGAAAAAGTTTAGATATACTCAGAGAATGGGAGTTTCACTATTACCTCATCACTGAACATCCATTTTTACCCTAATTTTCTTTAGTCTTTTTCAATAATAAACAAACATTTTTTAGATTAATGGTAGTTGAACATGTACAACAAATATTTAATTTTTTAGCTTCAATATTTTCTAGAATATTTCATTATTACAAGTAGAATTTTGTTCCATTCATATGTACTCAAATTTATTATTTCATTTCTTAAAGAGTGTAATGTAATTAGAAAGTTCTATATCACATTGAGATATATTTTCCAGAAATTATATATATTTTGTTCTATAATTTTATGGATTCTAGTTTTGCCCTCTTTCTGAAATTCATTGTGATATGAAACATAGAAAAGATGTGATATAGGGGCTGGAGGGCTGGCCCAGTGTTTATGGAGCTTGCCTGACATGCACAAGGACACCGGTTCAAGCCCCAGCACCACGAACTGTCAAAGCAACAAAAGCTATATGAAAAACTAAATAAAATTGATTCTCTCTTTCTCTCACTGTCCCTCTCATTTGTGGAAGCTAGAATACAACTGGAAACAGTATGTTAGACAGCTGAGCTAATAATAACCTCAACATACATGACCTTTTACACAAACAGGGGAACCTTGCCTAGGATACCTGGAGACCTAGGTAGGGAGCAGAGAGGGAGAGGGATTAGGAAGGATATGTAGGAGACTGGAGGGAGGGAGTATGGTGGAATCATCTCAGAAGGAGATCTCCAACCTCCACAAGAAGTCCATTTAACACAGTGGTTCCTCTGGGGGAATCATAAAGCCATGGGGAACCCAAGGGGGAAACCATGAAACGGCATCAGCCTTGGCTAACTATGTAAATATATATTTGTTCTTGACTGTTTGATAATGATTCCCCCTCAATTGTAAGTCCATATTCAACTAATAAAAAAAAAGATGGGATACAATTTCACCCTCTTATTTCTCCAGGTAGTCACCTGGAAACATACCCCAAGGTATTCACTGAATTTTCATTTCTCTCTATATTTAGGATATTACTTTTTAATATTGCTCTTCCATTGACTCTACATCTACCAGTAACAAACTTAAAATTATGTAGCTCAGTTGTATCATATATTTTCAAACCTGTTGAAATAGCACCTTTTAAATTACTGTAGCTAGTTATACAATATCTAATATACTAAAGTCCTATTATTTTTCTTCCCTTTGAAAAGGTTCCTGGCTATTAGACTTGTTCATTTCCTCTCAAGTGCTAATCATCTGTTATAGTTCTTTCTAAAATGCATTTATATTTCATGACAATGTAAATTTTTACATTAACTTGGAGAATTTAATCTTTATGAAACTGATTCTTTTTAATCAAGAAAAAAATGGTATATTATCCATTTCTTCAAGATTTCTTTTGTGTACCTCAGATCTTTTAAAATTTTCTCTGAAATTATCACATTTTCTATACAGCTTTTTAAGTATATTTTATTTCAGGGTGATATTAAAAATAAGATCTTTCATAAATGAAGAATACGAACAATAACAGTTGATGGACGGGTTGTGGGAAGATAGGAACACTATCACACGTTGGTGGGACTGCAAGCTTGTACAGCCACTCTGGAAAGCAGTGTGAAGGCTCCTAAGAAAACCAGGGTTGGAACCACCTTACGACACAGTTATCCCACACCTGGGTATTTTCCCGAAAGAGCTAGAATGGACATACTACAGAGTCACAACTACATAAATATTTATAGCAGCTCAATTTATAATAACTAAACTAGAGAACCAACCGAGATGTCCCTCACTGGACCAGTGGATTCAAAAACTCAATTTTATGTTAGAGAGGAAACCAATAGAATTCTTATGCCAGCTGGAACTCATTCTTACAAAGTCATTAACTCAATATTTACTGAATTTGAAATACATGGTAGCCATACACAAATTCTAAATGATTTCTACTTTCTATCTCAATGATTAAAAGAAGTACACATACACACACACACAATGGAGTTCTATTCAGCTATTAGAATATCATGGCATTTGCAGCCAAATGGATGGAGATGGAAAAAAAATATGCTGAGTGAAATATCCCAAACTCAGAGATTCAAGGGCCGAATATTTTTTCTCATATGTGGAAGCTAGAGTAAAATCTAAGATAGATTGTAAGTTAGCTAGGCTCCAAAGTAAACTCAACATAGGTGAATTTTCACATAAGCAGGGGGAACCATAAATATGAAGCCAGAGGGTGGGGGAAGGAGGAGGCAGGGAAGGTAGGGAGGGATTAAGGAGGTTATCAATGCAGGTGGGAACCCTTGACGCCCACGAGGAGCCCAACTATACACAGGCAGACAGAGAGGATCAGAAAATTCAAAAATTAATACACATGTATATGCTTTTTTCTATCTATAACATGGGGGTTAAAGCAGAGGTGACATAGGAGAAGAGAATGGTCAAAGCCGGGGACATCCTGGACTAGGATCCACCTTAACTTACTTTCTCAATACCCATCTATGCATGAATATGTAATGATTCCCTCCAATATGTAAGACTAAGTCAAATGAATTTTTTTAAAAAATAGGGCTTTTACTTCCACTAAATATTTCAGGTAGCTTTTGTTTGAATATAACAAGCCAATTAATTTAATTATGTATACTATCATTGCATAGTGGTATACTAATTGAATAGTCCTTTGTTTTTATTTTGGGCTTGTTTTCTTGAGTTTTTTTTCTTTTCAAATGTTTAAAATAAAGAGAATTTGCCTCTCCCTTTCCAATTTTTATGTCTTCATCTTATCAAGTTACATTGGCTGTGCACACACTTTCAGAACACTTCCAAACAACAGTCATGAGCAAGATCATGACTTGAGTTTTCCTCCTGTAACAGGAAAATATAAAGATTTTCCCTTGACCATTGCTAGGTTTAAAGAATATGACCCTGAGTCTCTTATAACCCTCCCAAATAAACTGCTAGGCTTACCTCTCCCCTTATTTTAGTCAGAGTTTTTGATTCTGCAATTAAAAAACCTGACAAAAATAATTTTAAAGGAGGAGAATTTTATTTGGAGGCTTACAGTTTCAGGCGTCAGTCCACAGAAGGCAGGCTCCATTTCTTGAGGTTTGAGGTGAAGCAAAACATCATGGCGAAAGAGTGTGATGGAGGAAAGTGACTGAAGGCATTGCAATCAGAAAGCAGAGGGAGCCTCCACTCACCAGATAAAGATATATACCCACCAAGCCACGCCCTCAGGAACCCGTCTCCTCCAACCACAACCCACCTGCCTCCAGTTACCACACAGTTAAACTCTATCAGGGGATTAACTCACTGATTGGGTTAAGGCTCCCATAACCCCATCATATCACCTCCAAGCCTTCCTACATTCTCTCTCCACATGAACTTCTGGGGGACACCTCATAAAAAACTCATCTTTTGTCCATATTAGAATGTTAAGTTCACTTACAACTCCTTTATAAATCTTTATTCAGTCCCTCCACCTTGCTGGATCCTCCTATGGTGAGCCCTCTAGCATGTATTCTTTGATATATTTACTTACTGTTCATTATTCATTAATTCAGTCCTTAAATATTGATAATTCATCTACTATGTATCAGGCCCTGAATCAAGAACTTGAATTTTAAAAACTGAAATGTTGTCACCCCTTCCAGAGGCTACATGCACAAAAGAAGATGCAAAATTGCTTTTGTAAGCATCTTTGGAGACAGTATGAAACAATGTTTATGGTCATGGAATTGGAACAGTATAGGATTTTCAATTCTTACCATCTATGGGACCTTGAACAAGTTACTTAACTTCAAAACACTTCATTTACCTCACATGAATAAAGGATTTGCCTCATAAAGTTTTCTATGGTTATACATGATACTACTTAAAAAGCTCTGGGCACAAGACCACAACATAGTAAAGTTCAAAGAATGTCAGTTGTTGTTATAACTATAACCACTGCTATAATCAATACAGTTCAGTACTACTAGAAGTTCACTTAACAGCAGAAGAGATAAGAAGTCTTTCCAGAAAACAGAGAAATGGTCTGAAAAGAGTAAAGTGAGATAATCTGACAGAAGACAATAAAGAATATTAAATTACAAGGAATTATAAAGGAATAAAAAGTATATAGAAAGTGATTGGGGTATACAAGAAAGAACATGACATACTGAGAAATGAAAATATTTAAGGAAAGCAGAGCCCACTACCAGGATACACATTGGGAAAGTGGACTAGAATTGCATCAGAATTTCCATTGTATATCTAAATATTTACTCATAACTTTTGAATAAAGGATTATACATAATTTTAAACAATAAAAAATGTTTTCTAAACAAGTGATAACCCAAAATTAGAAAGTCAATACACTTACTTAATAAAGTTCACTTTTCCAACTCCTTGTGTAGACTGACTTCTGTCTTTCAGGCAAATAAGAAGGAATTCCTCACAGCTTGGCCTCAATTTTATGTTAGCGTGGTAACCAGTAGGATTCTTATTGCCAGCTGGAACTCTTTCTTACAAAGCCATTAACTCAATATTTACTGAATTTTAAATACATGGTAGACATACACATAAATTCTAAATGATTTCTACCTTCTATCTCAATGGTTAAAATAAGTACAAACAAGCATGTTATATAGTCACATCTAGATACTTAAAATGTAGCTGACTGCAGTGTTAAAAACAGCGGTCTAGGACAACTATTCAGACAATGATAAGCATGACAGTTTGTGGGAAAAAAGCAACTAGAGCAAAGGGACTGTCTAGGAGACCAATGTAATGACCCACATGTCCCTACAAGGTGAACTAAAAAGCTCATTCTATTCTTCCCATAAAGGTAATAATTAAAAAAAAAGAAACACTGGCAGATGTTAACACTTACCACCAAATGCAGTAAATTATATAGCATTCAACCTTCTGAAATGAGATTATTTTTCAAAAAGGTTGATAAACAAGAAAAAGGTCTTGGACAAATCTGTCCTATTAATGCTTTTGCTTACTCTGATTACCCTCCTCAGTGCTGATATGGTGTATTTTGTCCTGGGTAGAAAGACTCAGCAAATACACAATTAAATGAGAACCATATGAACAAAAGAAAACTTATCTTTCTTTTATCTTAACACAAAGACCTTTCAGAAAGTTCAGAAGTCTAACAGCTTGATTTCATTCATGCAAGCATACAAACATTCCTATAAAAGCTGAGCTACAGTAGCAGTATGATTCTTACTGTTGCTTTGGTTTAAAGTGATTATATTACATACTGTAGAGTGTATGAAAAGAAATCAGGAGTTTTTTTTCAGTTGCAGACCATTTAGATTACTACTTTTTTGAGATGAAATATCATAAATAATAAATATGAAAACTTCAACAGTTCATTGTTTTTCATTATCAAAACAAACTAGTTAGAACAATATGTATTCCAATATAACTGGTACTATATACATAAAAGGATCATAATACATTATTTATGAGGTACACCACTAACATAACCATTCATATTCCAGCATTTACTCTTGAGTAACTGTAAATCATGATGATATTAAAGCTTTCAAATAAAATTTCATCAAGTACTTGAAAGCTACTCAAACCTAGAGAAAATAAAAATGAAGCATTACTTGATAATGGAAAGCATTCCACGTTTAAAAGCTCTCAGAGTCAATATGCAAATTAAATCTTGTGCTTTAGGTGGTATCATGTTGAGTATGACCTATGATTCCACTAACATTTAACATAGAGAATACTGAAATGTCACATAACTATTAAAAATAAAACAAAATAAAATGATTATAAATTTACAATAGTAAATATTATGGTGATAAATGCTCAATGTATAACTAACTAAATTATATAAAATGTGAATTAAATTTTAGGAATATGCAAACAATTTTAAATACTGTGATGATAACATTGTACCTATTTATGTTTATGCAGAAAATTTCTTTGTTAAAGCATAAGATCTATGTGAATTTTATGAACAATTATTTTTACAGATTCTGTCACCATTGGTATAGTGGCTCCATTGTTTGGACCGATTTTTAGCATCCTTAAAATATTTAAAGAGCACTTCATTCAGAGAAAGTAGTGTTAGAACAGGCAGAATGGCATAAAAAAAGCAAGATATTCAAATAAATTCAGGAAGGAGAAGAAAAATACGGGATTTGATGCAAAGACAGGTAAGGGACAGACCATCAAAATCCAGAGGGGGAAAAAAAAACGTTATTTTTCTTTATCCTAAGAGTATGAATGGTAAATCTTTGAAGTAGTTTAATCAGGGAAATGACATACAATTTATGTTTTATAGTAATTATTCTTGTCTGAAATATGGTTTGGAAGATGGCCAGAAAGATCTGGATAGATTTTACAGATGACTGTAACTTAATCCATGAGGGAAATGATTTTGGAAAGTTTGGAGGGAGCAAGGGACATTGGCCTTGCCCACGGACACTCTCCTTGCCTTTACCGAAAGTTCAGAAAGTATTTTTGTTCATACACTTGTTTAGCACATGATTTGAAGTTACTCTCCCAGGGTTAATTATATCTTCCATTCTAAGAATTCCATTCATTTCAGAGTTTTTACAGTGCATATTTTTAAACAAATACAATAAAATTCTCATCTTCTTATCCTAAAAATAATTAAGAAGAACCTAAAGTACATATTATAAAGCACCGCATTAGGAAGGATTAGCACTAGCATCAAAAAGTTATTTTCTTAAAACAACAGAAGCTTCTCTAATACTTGGAAATTGAATAATACCCTTTTAAACGAAGAATGGATAAAAGACTAAATGAGATCAGAAATCAAGAAATTCTTGGAAATGAATGAGAATGATGAAACAACATATCGAAACCTCTGGGATAGTATGAAAGCATACTTAAGAGGTAAATTTATAGCACTGAATGCATACATCAAAAATCTGGAAAGAGCCTAAATAAATAGTCTTATGCTCTAACTCAAACTCCTGCAAAAAGAGGAATAATCCAATACCAAAGCTAACAGAAGACAGGAAATAACTAAAATCAGAGCTGAAATAAATGAAATTGAGAACCAAAAAACAATACAAAGTATCAATAAAACAAAGAGTTGGCTCTTTGAAAAAATAAATAAGATCAACAGACCCCTTGCCAGCCTCACCAAAAAGAAGATGAAATGAAGCAAATCAATAAAATCAAAGATGAAAATGGAGACATCACCACAGATTCAACCAAAATCCAGGAGATTGTCAGATCTTATTTTGAAAATTTATACTCTGCCAAATTTGATAATCTGGAAGATATGAACAGATACTTAGCCACATACAATACCCCCAGATTAACATTTGAAGACATTGAAAATCTAAACCAACCTATCTCAGGTTCTGAAATCGAAGCAGCAATCAAAGGCCTTCCAAAAAAGAAAAGTCCTGGACCTGATGGAATCACGGCAGAATTCTACCAAATGTTCTCAGAATAATTAACACCAATCCTCTACAAGCTTTTTGATGAAATTGATAGGATCGGAGCACTACCAAACACTTTTTATGAAGCAAATATAACTCTCATACCAAAATCTAACAAAGACTCATCAAGAAAAGAAAACTACAGACCAATTTCCCTGATGAACATAGATGCAAAAATCCTTAATAAAATTCTAGCTAATCAGATCCAAAAGTGCATGAGCAAGTGGGCTTCATTCCTGGAAAACAGGGCTGGTTCAACATTCGCAAATCAAAAAATGTAATTCACAACTTAAATAGAATTAAAAATAAAAATCATATAATCATTTCAATCGATGCAGAAAAGGCCTTTAATAAAAATTCAGCATTCTTTCATGCTCAAAAGCTTGGAGAGGATAGGGATCAAGGGAAGATATTTTAACTATGTAAGATCCATTTACAACAGACCCATAGCAAACATTTTACTCAATGGCAAAAGACTGAAAGCATTTCCACTGAATTCAGGAACAAGTCAAGGCTGTCCACTTTCACCACTGTTATTCAGTATAGTCCTTGAAACCCTTCCCAGAACTATCAGACAAGAGAAGGAAATCAAAGGAATTCGAATAGGAAAAGAAGAAGTCAAGTTTTGCGGATGACATGATCCTCTACCTAGAAGACCCTATAAGCTCAACCAGAAGACTTCTGGAGATTAAAATGACTTCATCAAAGTGGCTGGTTATAAGATTAACACCAATAAATCATTAGTGTTTCTTAACTCCAGCAACAAGGACACTGAAGAAGAAATTAGGAAATCTGTCCCTTTCACGAACTCCTCAAAAAAAAATAAAATAAAATACTTGGGCATAAATCTCACAAAGGATATACAATGAAAATTATTGAATTTTTAAAAAATAAATTATAGAAGATTTGAGTAGTAGAAAAACATTCCATATTCATGGTTAGGTATAGTCAATATCATCAAAATGGCCATTTTACCCAAAGCCCTATAAAGATTTAACGCAATCCCTATCAAAATGCCAACATCATTCTTCACAGATATAAAAAAAGCAATACTCAAATTTGTATGGAATAACAGAAGACCCAGAATAACCAAAACATTACTAAGCAAGAAGGAGGAGGCAGGAAGCATCTCAATTCCTGACCTGAAATTATACTACAAGGCTATAGTGACAAAAACAGCATGGTATTGGTACCAAAACAGAAAAGAAGACCAATGGAATAGAATAGAGGACTCTGAGACGAACCCTCATACCTTTAACTATCTGATATTTGATAAAGGGGGCAAAAAGCATACTGTGGAAGAAAGGTAGCCTGTTCAACAAATGGTGTTGGACATATTGGACAGCCATATGTAGACAGCAGAAATAGGACCCTTACCTTTCAACCTGCACAAAAATTAAATCAAAATGGTTCAAGAATCTGGATACTAAACCAGCAACTCTACAATTGCTTGAAAAAGAAGTAGGATCTACATTACATGACATAGAGGTCAGCACTGCCTTCCTTAACAGGACTCCCATAGTGCAAGCGGTAAAATCAAGAATAAATGCATGGGATGCAATTAAATTAAAAAGCTTTTGCACACCAAAGGACTTATTCAAGAATCTCAAGAGAGAATCTACAGAATGGGAGAAAATTTTTGCCTGCTGCACCTTGGACAGAGGGCTAATATCCAGAAAATACAAAGAACTCAAAAAATTAAATAACAAAACCACTAATAACCCAATTAATAAATGGGCTATGGAACTAAAAAGAAGCTTCTCAACAGAGGAAGTCCAAAAAGCCCATAATCATATGAGAAAATGCTCATCACTATCAATAAGAGAAATGCAAATAAAAACTTCACTGAGATTTCACCTCACTCTGATCAGAGTGGCAAAAATGAAGAATACAATGACAGGTGCTGGAGGGGCTGTGGGAAAAGAGGAACACTGTTATATTGCTGGTGGGACTGCAAAACTGGTACAGTCATTCTAGAAAGCAGTGTGGAGACTCCTCAAAAAATTAGGGCTGGAACTGCCTTTTGATCCAGCTATCCCACTATTGGGTATCTTCCCCAAAGAGCTAGAATTGGTGTACTATAGAGATACAGCTTCATCAATATTTATAGCAGCCCAATTTACGATAGCTAAATTATGGAACCATCCCAGATGCCCCTCACTTAATAAATAGATCCAAAAACTGTGGTACTTATATACAATGGAATACTACTCGGCTATTAGAGAAAATGATATTATGGCATTTGCAGCCAAATGGATGGAAATGGAAAAAATTTTGCTAAGTGAAGCATTCCACCCTCAGAGACTCAAAGGCTGAATGTTTTCTCTCATTTGTGGAAGCTAGAATATAAGTGGAAACAGTTTGTTAGATGGCTAACCTAACAATTACCTCAACATGTATGAATTCTTACACGATCATGGGGAACTGTGCTAAGATTCCTAGGGGATGTAGGGAGGTGGGTAGGAAGAGGGGAAGGGAATAGGAAGGACATCAAGGTAACCAGAGAGAGGTAGTATGGGTGAATCTAATCTGAGGGGAAACTCGGACTTCCACGAGAAGTCCAATTAAGTTGGGGCTTAAGTAAAGTAAAACATGGAACCATGGGGAATCCAAAGGCGGAACCATGGTCTGGCACCCATATTGGCTTGTCATTACACTGCTGTTCTTAATTATTTGATGATGAACCCCTCCTCATTGTAAGACCATGTCTATCGAATAAAAAAAAGAACATAAAAAAGGTTATTTTATTAGTTATTCTTTGCCTGGCATTCACAACAAATTGAACATTTTTATTAAAATTTGACAATGCAAAATATTAAAACTTTAATAACACTCATAGTACCCTTACTTTGGGGAGTCAACTTGATCTCTTTGTGTTTCTTCCATTCACATACTTTGTTGGTAACACAAGTCTCAAAGACTTCAACCTATGTGGTTTGGCCATGACTTTCCTACGCATCCTGTTAACTGTTTGTCAAGGCTGGCTTCAAATACACTCATACTTTTAAATATCACAATCATCAGTTGGGTGCGGTGGCACATATCTGTAATCTCAGTGGCTCAGGAGACTGAGGCAGGAGGATCACAAGTTCTAAGCCAGCCTCAGCAACTCAGCAAGGACCTAAACAACTTAGTGAGATCCTGTCTCAAGATAAAAAATGAAAGCAGGCTGTGGATGTGGCTCAGTGGTTAAGTGCCCCTGGGTTCAGTCCCCCATACCAAAAATGAATAAATAAATATCATTATCATCCATGAAATTCTATTCCATCCTGTCAATAACAGATTTGATAAATTATTAATGAACAAAACATGCTTTTTTTCTTCTTCTTTTTTTCTCTCTGCATTTTTAGCAGAACAGACTAGGAAAGGAGGGAATTATGGGTGATCTGAATGGAGTTGTTCTGATGAGTGACATGAGGAAATTGAATTTCTATATTGAATACTTCATGTATAATAAGAAAATGGATATAAATCACACAAAAATAACAGCATATTTAGCACACATGTTCTCTTTTGAATTTACCCATTTTATTCTTACTTGGTTATCTCTACTAGAACATGAAAACACATTTTTATTCACATGCTTACTGAAATTTGACTAAGCACAAGTTACGATATTATGCATGAGGGCAAATGTAAAGGTACGATATATAGCCTTTATGCTTATGTTGTACTGATAAATACATTAAAATAATGAATTACACAAATAAATGAAAATAAGCATAATAAGAACTACAACAGGAATGTGACAAAACAGAATCTTGAGAGAAGGCCCATGACCTAGAACTTGAAATAAGATTTTGAAATGGACAAACTGGATGTCAGAAAGATAAATGAAATTCAAGGAAAAAATAAATAAATGAATTATTGGTTCAAATAATTTGATTGGACATGATTCTTACTCATTTGGTAAGGGTAAACTCTCTAGAGGTGAGGATGGAGATGAAGGGAGTTATGCCATATTAGAGTTTCTGAAATACTTTGCTTTTTTTTTTTCAGGCCTGAGGACTGAACTCAGGGCCTTGCGCGTGCTAGAATACTTTGCATTTTATTTACATTTTTGAAATTGCAGAAAGCAATACGACATGGAGAAACAGTACAGCAACAAGGTAAGAAAATATTAAAGAGAACAAAGATGAAAAAAACAGTCAGGATTGAACACAATTGCAATTGTTTGGGTGGTAAACAATGGATCCTGAATTTAGGTAATGACTGTGTCAATTAAAAGAAGACAAAATGAAGTCTTAATTAAGAAACTCTATTAATAGGTCTTGATAATTAAAAGGAAAATGACTGAAAAGGCAGCTGATAAGGGCTCACAGAATACAGGAAGCAGAGAATGTTTGCAAGATAATGAGGAGGGGTCCATTTTGACCATATTAGACATGACATATCTTCAGTTTATAAAATAACAGAAGTTGACCCAAGGGTAAACATTTTATTATCATCAACTAAGACCTGAAGCAGTTTGAATCATTCAGGAAGAAATATATTTGGGGAAAAAAAAAACTAAACAGTGCCCAGAATAGATATGAGGAGCATCAATGCTTAAGGAATAGTCACTGCTAAACACAAACTGAGAAGAAATGAGCAAGAACGGAAGAAAGAAGACAACGGTACAGAAAGCAAAACTGTTTTCACAATAAGAATTCATGAGAATGAAAAATGACAGAGAATGATGACAAATCCATGCTGGGTTTGATGAGTAAACTAAGGATGTCCTTCACAACTGCAGTTTCCTCACAGTGCTTCATTGTGGAGAACCTACCAGGAGGAAAGAAAGTGAGAGAATTTGCTTCCAACATGACTGCTTAGGAAAGAAAAAGAAAAAGAGGTCAGATGGCAGTTAGAGGGACACTCAGCGTGGGCTTCTCTCAGTTGCACATGAGGTTCTTGACTAATGAACTTTCCTCCAAAACCGGAATGAAAGGAATGATGCAAAATGTAAAAATACAGAGATTTGTAATTGGAAAGTAACATGGGAAATGGAGTGAATTCAACTCCCATAGTGTTTTGTTTTGTTTTGTTTTGTTTTGTTTTGTTTTGTTTTGTTTTGTTTTGTTTTGTTTTGTTTTTCTGTGTGGAAAGAAAGGCAGGCATGGTAACCTGAGAACAGAGGATAGAGCAGAGTTGAGTCAACCCCTGAGTTATGGAGATGAAGGCGAAGAGGCACGGGAAATTACTGGCCATGTGGTGATAAGAACAGAAAACAGCTGAGGTCTCACCTGTGCATTGGCAGCAAGTCAGTTTACCCCTAGATCAATTACTTTATCCCACATTCTCAGCTTAATGTTATCCTTCTTGGACTAAAGAAACTGGGAAATCATCACCTTTCTTTATATCTCCCTCCATTTCAAATCTCTAACCTTAAATTCAGATGTGCACAATGTCTTCAATTCAAAGAAAATCACTGACTGTCTTACCTGGCTAGTGGACCTCTGATAATTCCTTCTGGAAGTTCAGATTATCCAGATTTTTAGCACCTCCAGGGGAGGTGGTCATGAGAACAACTGATCAGTGCCTCTAATCCATTAAATTCCTGGGTTTTAGAAGTTAAACATTCTGCAACAAAATGTGCTACAAAATGCCCTAAAGTTCTTTGGCATCTATTATTTCTGTTTAATTTAATCTCCATAATTAAAACAAATTTAGGCTATAATAAATTATTCCCAAATAGAATATTTATTAATTTTATTTGTTGTAATAATAAATCAGATTCAACCTAAGAAGAAATTTAATGTCTAAACAGTCTAATAGTTATATTAACAAGTTGCAGCTTTTATCCATTGACCATAAAATACAATGCAATATAAACATAAATGGAAGTGGCAAATAAATTTCATAGAAGATTGTTTATTTTATTTTACTACTCTGGGCTAGTAAAATCAAACATAACAAAAAGTATAATATCTGAATTTCTTGGGGATAAAGTAAGAATATTTTTTGTTCTTTAATAGTCTTATCAAAACATTATTTGTTATAGTTTTCTCTGGAATATCCCCCAAAAGGCTCATGATTCAAGGCTTAGTACCCAATGCAGCAGTATTTGGAGGTGAAGCTTTGGGAAGTTATTGGATCATGAGAACTCTGATCTGATTATTGGATTAATCTATTCATGAGTTCATAATTGACTGATCTGTTGGCTAAGAGAAACCATCAGAGGTGGGGGTGGACTTAGAGGAAGTAGGTCATCGGAAGGGTGTAACTAGCCCCCAACTCCTGCCCCCTACCCCTTCTTCATGGCCACCATGAGTGTATAGTTTTGCTCCACCCACATGTTCCATGCCATGATGTTCTGCCTCAACACAAGCCCACAGTGTTAGGGTGAAGCAGCTATGGACTGAAACCTCTGAAAGTAGGAGCCAAAATACATCTTTCCTCCTGTAAGTTGATTTTCTCACGTACTTGGTCGCAGTGATGCACACTAACATGATGTTACCCTGGAAAATGCTCTTTGTGGTTTATAAACTCCATAGACCCAGAAATTCATTAGCTATATTACTGTTAGATACAATAGTCTGATTTATATATTTTCTAAATCTTGTCAAGTTAGTGTTAAAGATAATTACAAGCAAGACATTTTTCATCTAGGAAAAAGATAAGAAAATTCTCATAAAATCACAGAGCTAAGTACTTCTTCAAATAACACTTTTGCTGATTCCACTTCAAGATATAGCAATAAAAATGTTGTGCTAACAATTTTTATGTGAGGAAAAATATATTTCAGCTGATCTTAAAGGTATTGATTTTCAAAAACAAGCACATAATAATCAATTCTATAATGATAACAGCAGTTCTCCAAAATATATTCTCACTGGAACAATTTCAATTTCTCCATTAATTCACAGTTGCAATGAAAATCAATTATTAATATTCAGGCCTTGGGCATTTTAAGTCATATGTTAAAATGCACATTACATTGTAAATTTATTTGAAACTTTGTTGTTACCTAAGGATAGGTCAAACTTCCAATATTCTGGCCTAATGCCTAAATCCAAGATGAACTGAATGCTCATTCTGACAAAGACCATTGGGTTGAATTTTGATAATTCACTGAAATGGATGAAGAACTACAATTAACAATGAAATTTTAAATTAATGGAAACTGTACTCTGAATGGTTTGAGTATCTCCAAGACTTCTGTGAATCTTATGGGAGTGATTAGAAATAAAATGGTGAAACCTAATAAATTGGTAGAAATTGCCAAGTTGTAAAGCACAGAAAAGTTGTTGTGTTAAATTAATTGAATTACTTAGAGTCCAAAGTTACAAATCATGCAATGTGCACCACAGCTGATTCAACAGCTTTTCCTTTCTTGTTGCTTTACAACTGCCCTGATTATAATTTCCTTTGAATGCATAAACTATGCCAAAATGTCTAATTTCTAAATGTTTTAAACTAGCACACATTCACCAATGAAATTCAATTTGATGGAAGCAATTTGAGTGATAGTGCAGCATTCTCTAAAGAATTTTTTCTTAAAACAAAAGTCTCTTTCATTACAATGGAAATTCTCCATGAAGGAACAAAGGTGTCAAACCCCGTTGCTTGTAGTGTTTCAGGATAAACGTAGATCCATGTTTTAGAATAAATAAATAGAGTTGGAGACTCACAATCATGGATCAGAATGAATATTTAAGATTGAAAAAGGTCTTTCTAACATTTGTGGTAATTCAGTTTCCTACTGTGTGGTGAAAAAAGAAATTAATATGTAACTCAGAGTTTTGTGAAAAGTCTGTTTTACAAAGCCTTATTCCAGTGGCATAAAAACATTTGAAATGTTGGTAGGAAAATGTAGTCGTAGATGGATTTTTAAACTGTTATTGAGGAGAAAGTGTAAAATAAAAAAAAGATTACTACAAATTGGTGAATCTTCATCTCAATTATTCATTTTTCTTTCTTCTACTGTTCAAAATGTATTACATATTTTGCAAAAGGTCCTGTTCTAGGTCTTGGGGGTTTTTCAGTAAAAATATATTCATATATATTCATTCCAAGCCTTAGAGAATCTTTTATTCCAGTACTGGATAGGTTTGACAACAAATGAGTAACTAATTATATAATATATATAATAATAAAGCTTTTGAGAAAAATAATGCCCAGTGATGGGAAAATCTCAAGGATATAGTCAGTGGTTTATGTTCCGAAAAGGATGGTCAGGGAGGACTAACAACAATAAGACAATAGCTGAGGGCTGGAGTGGTGCTTGGTGGTCGGAGCACTTTCCTGGCATGCATGAAGACCTGGGTTCTAGTCTCAGCATCACATACACAACTAAGTGTCAGCAAAGCAAAGTCGAGATAAAAAAGTAGGTAAATTAATTCTCTTTTTGTCTCTCTTTAAAAAAATAATATCTGAGCAGAAACCCATAGGAAATTACGGAGAATAACGTGCAAACATCTGAAGATGTTTTCCCAGCAGCAGGAATTATAAGTGCAGACACCACAGACATGGGGAACTGCCTGACAAGGGGAAGGAAAGTTCAGGAGGACAGTGTGGCTAACAAAGTGAGCCAGGGGTCAAGTCAAAAAAGATAAGAGCAGAGTGAAAGAAAGCAATGGGATTTTTTAGAGAAGTGTAGGTCATTGTAAGGCCTTTTGCCTTAATTGAATGGAAAAACCACTAAGAAGTATTAAAAAATAGATATAAATAATTTAATTTAGATATTAAAAGGATCACTTGAGGAGCTCTGAAGGCAATAAACTAAGTGAGCGAGGGCAAAACAAAAGCAAAGAGAGCAATGGGATTCTATTGCAAGAATCCATCAACTCGCAGGGCTGGAGACACATCAGACTGCACATCTGATGACATAAGGGAAAATAAGAATTTGGGAATTAATTGTGAGTTTTCAGAAAAGGAACACAAGCAAGGATGGATTCAAGTTTGGGGCATGAATGACATCACTGAAGTCAGTAATTTATTACTGTGGAGTTCTAAAAAAGAAAAGAAATTTCTTCCTTAAGGGTCATATTACAAACTACATAAATACATGAATAACTTATTAGGGAAATTATAGCAGATGTTTAAATCCAGAGAAGCTCACGTGGGCACAACATGTTATTTATTGCATTTGCAATGCTTTTACACAAGACCCCTTGCAGAAACTGAGTTGCCTACTGGGAATACAAAATCTGCAAATTTGAAACACTGGACTATTTTCTTGTATTGCTTTAGGTGATTTAGGTCTGGATTTTCTTACCATGCAAATAGAACAATAGAATATAAACTTCATGTAGAATAACTGGATAGCAGGAGATGGCTTTGGTCACCCTTGCTGCTCACAATAAAAAGGCTGATAATCTTATCTGAAGCAAACAGACAGTATACCTAATTTAAACAGCATACTCTCAGTATTTTTTGAATAAATGAAAATGAAGACCCAGAAAGTAGACAACTAAATTAATCTGAACAAAAATTAATTAACTGAATATTATTATTAGGCACTACACTGGGGTTAATACAATAAGACTCAAGTTCCCCTTGTAGGGTATTAGGATCAAATACCTTTATTTCATAACACAGAGAGCATATCTCTGGGTTGTACTTTATTCCTATGTAAGCTGTAACAAAATAAAAATTTTATTGTCTTCTTTAAAACAATGTAAAAAATATAACAATTTTTAAAAAGTATAAGAAATAGAAAATAAAAACCAAAAAGCAATCCAAAAGTTATTTTTTAAAACACAGTTATAGCTGTTTAAAAGTTTTTCATTTATATTACTGATAATTTTGCTCTTTGTGAAGTATGTGAGTATAAATTAGGCCTCCAAAAATCCAATATTGACTTAAGCTGCATTCATTATTATAAGAACTAAATAAACATGTAACACAGAGCTTAATACTTCAGAACAAGAGATTAAATGTGGAAAACTTTTCTAAAGATAGTGTATAGCAGCATCTTTCATTAAAAATAAACATTTTAAAAAGTAAGAGTTATACAAATATGAGAAACTCTAATTTGATCCCCTGTTTTTATTAAGGAATTCAAAGAGTTCCTTAAGCTAAATTATTTAGTCATTAAATATGCATTACCTATCCAATAACTTCAAGGCAATTCTTCCTGTGATTACAATAGTAATCTTGAAATGATACCATCACTGTCCTCATCAAGTGTGTGGTCCAGTGGAAGAGAATTATACCAATCAAATAATAACACTAAAACATATAAAATCATAAACTGGAATAAGTTACTGAAGAAAAGGAATAAAGTTCTATAAAAGTCCATAAGATAGTAAATACATAGTGAGATGACACAATTAGTTGCTGAAACTTAATGGCTAATTTATGACAATCAACTACCCTGAGAAACGTATCCTATATCAATAAATCTTAAAACGTCTTACTCTTTGAAACACTTGAAAAGCACTCAGTAGTGGTTCATCAGTTAAACTAGATGTATCATAGCAATAAATAATCAGTGCTTTTCTGAAGTTCATGGTCTCATAAAGAAAAGACTGACTTTCTAAAAATTCAAATTCCAAATCAAGGGCATTTTAGGCTTCATCCATTATAGTCATGAAAAGAGTACAGACTTTAGAGTCAGATGCCTTTAACTAAAGCACATAGTAGTTTTATGTCCTGGAAAATTTTCTTAATATTTTTGTGCTTCAATTTCTACATCTGTAAAATGTGAACAATGTTACTAAATCTTGTAAGAAATGAAAGAACGATAGACACAACATGAACTATTGGTGTTACAGAAGATTAAAATGGAGGTTTAAACCAGTAAAGACTGGAATTCTCATAGAAAGGCTTCACATGGAAATAAGGACTTAATTAAATATTCAGAAAGTAGGAAGGGACAATTGAAGAGACAAGTATGAGATTATGGTAGAGAAAGATGGGTCAAGTTCCAAAACTGGAAGTGCATTTGATATTTTTAAAAACTGAGAGGACACAGGACTATGAGTAAAATATGAATATTAGCATCATCATTAACATTACAGTATGAAAAGTTCATCAATACCATTCAGATGTGACATTAAGCTTAACTTTAAAGAACTACCCATTGCAATACACATCTGTGTGAGGTCTAATGTTATTCACAAAACAATGTATTGCAACAGATTGAATAGAGAAACAGATATGAGATCCCAGCCACCTCAAAATTAAGCCAGATAATAAACCTATTTACAAAAATGTAAAATAATGCCACTATTCTCAATCATTTTCTGTTTGGGAAAAATGTAGCTTCTTTGCATAAAATTTATTTTATTTAATGCATAATTGGTTCATTAATCTATTTTAAAATCATTTCTTATTTTTCAAATATCTTCCAATTTCTAATATGATAAATAGCAATTCATAAAACCCACATAAAATTCTTTTCCATCCTCAATAATTTTTAAGAATGTCAAAAATAAGATTAAAAACATCATATTAGCATATTTATCATTATTAATGAAAATCTATATACCTCAATTTTCTAATTTGTGAAATGTGAATAATTGTAATATCTAAGTTATGAGCTTTTGTGATGGTGGATACTCGTATTGCTAAAGTGTTTTACCTTCCAGATCCCTACATCTGGGACTGAAACACATATTTTCCCCCAGCTGCTGTGTTTTGGCAACTGATGACTCTCCACTCAATCCCTCCCCAGGATTTGGCCTCAGCTCTCAACCCTCTCTGCCTTGCCTGGTGGTTCACAGCCCCGTCCCAGCATGCTGCATTCACTGGTCGGTCGATGTGGACATGCAGAATGCTTTCTCTTGTGCCAGTAGAAGAAAAATATGAAGGTCCATCCAGTGTGAGAGGTCACCATAGGAGGGGCTGCAGCCCTGTTCCCACTGCAGTGCAGTTCAATGTATCCTTCAGGGCCCTTCTGCTTCCTTCATTCACCCACCCATCTCAGGCATCATCCATGAGGACAGAGAAGCAAGCCTTACAGCTTCTGTTATAAGCAAAGTTAGTCACAGAGATTTTGGCTGTGTGTGAAGCCCATACAAGACATCTTAAGGTTGATGGAAAAGACCACCACATTTTCCACACAGAGTTTGCTGGTAAGCAAGATTTCTTAGGTTCCCATGTATTCAGTATTTAAACATCATAACTTCTAGTTTAAAACTTTGAACAACCAGGGGAGTGGTTTTGTTGCCAACCTGAAAAAAACAGAACACATAATCTGGCTGCTGGTTCGATTCTGGGAGGTCCACTGAGGCTCAGGCTGCTAAGTCCTAGGACTGTCTGTTAGAGATGGTAATTGAAGCAAGCTTCACTATACAGTGCTTTCTCATGCACACAACAGGAATTGCCCTAGCTGCTACTGACTTGCGTGAAATATTCCTCAGTTTTCATTTAATATCCATGTAATCTCCATGACCACTATGTGAAACAGGCATTAAGTGCATAGATTTTTCAATTGGTAAAGCTTTGCTAATCATTCATATTAAGATCTGTTGGTGGTCTGTTACCAGTCCAAAAAGAAAAATACAGAATACCATATAGGAATTTCCTGGGTATATGGAGGCTTCAATGGCTAACGAGTGACAATTTCACTCCAAACAACCAGAACATTCACACAGTACACAGGACTAGTCTTATTTCCAATCTTGCAACAACCTCAACAGACAAAGGCCACAAAAACAGATCCAACAACAAAATTTAAAACTCCAACTACTGTCAACTTGAATAGGTTCAACAATCATGGGAAATTTATTAATTGGTTTCAGTGAAACATAGTCATTTCTTAAAGATGCACTTCACAATAAAATCTGAAAGACACAGCCCCAACCAAAGGAACCCAAATTAGGAAATGAAGTAGTTAAGCCTGTTTTCCCATGAAAATTATAATAATCTATTCATGAGTTCTCAGTATTACACTCCTCATTCTAGTTTTAAATACACAGTGGAATTTTGAGGATGAGTAAAATTATAAACATTAAAGATGTGACTAGAAATATAAAAGATCAAAAATAAAGCCTTCTTTAAAAAGAAAAAAGAAACAATGACAAAAAAAAATTAAAAAGCAGGTTTTCAGGTCAGAACCTTGAAAATCCAGAGATTATCTTGTTAAACACAAGTTTTCTGATTCCAAGCTCTATTTTCTTTCTACTTCAACTCATCTGCTGGGTCAGGTAACTCATGTCTTATACTTGTAATGTATATCAAAAAACAGTCCAAATTCACTCATTATAAAAATGTGCATTTTTACATACTGAATTTACTTTAGCAAACTACACACACCATCTCATCATCATCAGAACATAGGAGCAAAAGTAAATCCCTCAGTTCACGATATCTACCCTAAGACATAGATGTAGGATAGCTGTCCTCAAAGTTGGGGACCAGATTGACATAATTGTTCTTGCATTATAAAAATGGCAATGAGAAATTTACTAAATATTTTTAAGTCTTTCACATGTTGTTATCCTACCTAAAATTAATCATTTCAAATTAAGTCTAATAAAAGTAGAGATGAAAACTGCTTAAGATTCAATAATATTCTATTACTGAAAGAATTGTTTAATTTGTTCACAAGTTTTTTTAATTCATTTTATACTTTGTTGTATGTCATGTGCAAAATCCTAGGTTTAGAATCTGAAATAGTGTTCCCTGTATCATTTACTAATTAGGATAAATAATCAAATCTATACCACAGAAGTAAATAAATCTGCTGTTGTCTTTTTGGTTTTTTTACTCAACATATAATTATTGGTAAATAAGCTAGCCAGGAGTCAAAATAACCATCCTGTGGAAATTTCATAATCTCTTAGAAGGAAATCAGTCACTTTTTCAATTTAAGGGAATTCGAAGGTCCAGTGTCAAGAACTAATAATATATCACTCTCTTGGTAGCATACACGTATGTGATTTACAATATTTTCAGTAAATATTATACATTATTCAAGATTATTTTCCCAAAAAAGATCATTAATGGAGTAGAGATGGTGAAGATTCTGAATATTGAAACAATATTTAAGTTTCCAACATCTTTTATTAAAAAACTGTACTATCTGGAGGACTAGAATTGAATGTTGTAGAAGGGAACTAGACACAAATTATAGGGAAAGAAGCTTAATTTCAATAGAAGAAAGAATTTGAATGTCTGCATCCTTTTAAACAAAAGTACACATAAGTCTTTCATCAGAATTTAACTTCTTAGATAGAGTTGTAAACAGGAAATATTTTCCATAGTAAAAATGACCACACAATCCGTGACATAATAAACTCCCAATAATATTAGCTTTCCTATGAATAAATTTATGGAATAACTTTTGCTTTGATTAGCATTAAAAAACAGAGGGAAATTTTAGAAAATGTTTAATCATGAAACTTATAGATAAAATTCACAGAGGGCATATGTTCTTAGGTAACAGGATAAAAATCTCCTGATAAAAGAAATACTTAACAAAATTACAATAACCTGCAAGCTGAGAATTATTAGTTCTTTTCAGACGTACTTGTTTGTATTTCTAATTTCCAATGCATGCATCATTAAGTAATTAGTCTGATATCTTTAGGTTCATAACCAGAAATGTGAAAAACAGTTTAGGAATAAAGTGGAGGACTTTGCATCAGTGCAGAAGCATACATGGTAGTTAATTTATCTTTCTTAATCATGACCTATTTTG
>PVKS010027136.1:10000-27835 GCA_004027875.1 Aplodontia rufa | reverse complement strand
AAATGTGACCCACTCTTATCTGAGGTCATCTTTGTGCATAGATGGAAAGCCAGGAGGGGGCATCTTATCAACAAAGGATGAGAACAAAATTCTGCCTGTGCTGAGGAGGAGGGGACTGGGGTCTCCTAGATGGGCATGACCCTGCGGATGAGCACCTCTGCAGGGTTTGTCCCCAGATGCCTCTCTCACCTTGCACCGCCCCCAGACTCCAGAGGGAAACATGCGGTGGAAAACATGTAGCTGGGGGTTCTGCTGGGGCAGCTGAGCGTAGACCACCGCCAGACAATGCTTCTGGAGGAACCCGCTGAGCAAGCGCCGGTCCATGTTCAGCCCCAGGCAAGGGAGAGAAGCAGGCCAGAGCGGGCAGAGGTGTCACTCAAGGAAACGGAAACTGAAGTGCAGAGGCTTTTTTTGAGAGTTCTGCCGCCCCTATGGCTCAGGCCAAGTTACTCTGCCGTTAACACAAAACCACAGACCAGGGGCTCCACCGGAATAGGACTCTCCTCCTTAGAGGTGGGAAGTTCAAGGCCAAGGTGCCAGCTCCCGGTGTCTGGTGAGGGTCTTCTTCCTGCCCCTTGCGTGGCGGAGGAGAGAGGAAGTGCAAGGCTGCAGAATGCGGGTGAAGCCTTTCCTGGAGGGGCCGCAGCCCCGCGCCTGAGGGAGGAGACCTGCGCCCATCACCTCCTGAGGGCCCTGCTCCTAATCCAGGGCCGCGGCAGCACATTCACGCCACGGTGCCTGAGGATGGAGACCACCCCTCAACACCTCCTCCCTGTTTTAGCTTCTTCCATTAAAATAAAGCAGGTCCTGTTAGTTATTGTTTTTTTAAAGAGAGAAAGACAGTGAGAGAGAGAATCAGTTTTTATTGAGTTTTTCACGTGGTTTTCGTTGCTCTGACACTTGGTTCTGTGCATGGTGCTGGGGTTTGAACCCGTGTACATGCGCATGCTGGCCAAGCGCCGTAACCCTGAGCCACGGCTCCAGCATCTAGTTGTCATTTTTAATAGCAATAATTTCCACTCTTCCTTCATTGTTTAGTCCTTATCCATTCTTTCAAATATAAGTGGCCTGCTACACAGGGAACTTATGTACGTTATGCCAAATGAAATCGCTAATTGAGGTCAAACCGGAAGCTAACCTTGGCTCCTGAGTCCCACACCTTACATACTTCTCCTTATGTGGTCTTTAAAAAAACAAAAAAACAAAAAAACTTGTCTATAATACTTCTGACACAAAATGCAAGTGGGTTTTCCACACCAAGCATGTTTTTGTGGACACCAGCAGGATGTCTTATGATTTAATTCAATTTATTCAATTCTGACTCTCAGTGGCGTTAGTGCAGACCCACAGTTAAGAGCCCCACCCACTAGACCGTCCCCATGTCCGATGCCAGTCACAGGCCCTGGGTGTCCACATTGTCCGTGATGCCTTCCCACCTGACAGCATCAGGACATTGCTCGCATTCAGTAATTAGTTGAAACAGTTCTTGGAACTTATGGAAACACTTTAGCTACTAGTGAGTGAGAGAGAAAGAGAGAATCAAATTTTATTTAGTTTTGCACGTGGCTTTCCTTGTGCGTGCGGTGCTGGGGTTCAAACCCAGGTCCTTGCGCATGCCAAGCACCGAGCCACCGCTCCAGCCCTATTTACCAGGTTTTGAAAAGAATGTTATAAAGAATGCAGATGAACAGCCAGATGAGGAGGTGACGGTGGGGTCAAGTCCCAGTGGGTTCTGAGCACAGCTGATTCTGCGATGGAGCTGGGATGCACCCTTGTCTCAGCATGAAGGCGTGTTCACCAACCTGGAAGCTCTCTAACCCCACGGAGTAGGGATTCCATGAAGGCTTCATTGGACAGCCACGATCAACTACTAACTTAAGTTGCGCTCCTTCACCCTCTCTGGGTAACAGCAACCGAGCTGAAATCTCCAAACTCCCAAACACACTTGGTTTTTCAGCGGCCAGATCCGCATTCTGAAGTCAACCGGGAGCCAACCAGAGCTGAATCATTGGAACAGATGATGCTTCCAGCAACCAGGAAGTTCTAAGGGATTCAGGAGCTTTGCTGAGATGCTTCTATCACCCCATCACTCAGAAAAGGCCAAAGGGTGTGGGAGCTCTGTGTGAGGAACTGAGGCAGAGGCTAAATACGTGTTAATGGGACGTAGTGCTCACCATGGAACCCTAGGCACAGCTGAAGCGGGGAAGCACTAAAGAAAAACCGAGCCAGTGACTCGAGGGACTTGGAACCCGCTGCTCTCCACTGACCTTTTGTCTTCTCCCCACCCCTCTACGAGACCACACCAGGCCCCAGGGAAATGCCTGTGCTTCTCACTGTGAACACCTGCTGCCTGCCTCTTTTGGTCTCTCTGCCATGGATGAATCTCCACTTGAGTCTCAGGAATCTGCACAGCAAGGCAGCCCTGATCAACCCACCCACCTCTTTCTTCCCCATCCTACAAGGACTTCTTTCTACAGACACCTTTGCTAATGTCGGGCAAGTGTGTAGACCGGAGCTCCACTTATTGTTATGCAAAGCACCAAAGCTGCTCACTTCTTTGGGTGTTTCCAAGTGACTTTTAACTAATGCAAGTATTTAATTCTCCTTCCAGGAGGCAGGCATGGCTTTTATTAATTACCAGTTCCCCATCATCAGTAGATGTGAACTTTGAAGATAGAGCTAATAATCAGGACAGGTGGAATTCCACAACCTTTGCTCCTCTCTAGTTTCAACTGATGCAATATCCAAGTGACCAATATCCCAGCCAGAGGACGTCTGGGCCTGCATCACAGGGGTCTAAAATCAAGGGTATGAGCAGGAGCCCACCTGTCGAGCTCACCCGCTACTACTCAATGCCTGTCACTGGCTTCTGGTTTCTCCCTACCAGGAAGATGAATTCCCCAACTCCAACTCTGCCCATAAGGTCCCAGAGGAATTCAAATATAAAATAGAAGAAGGTCCTCTTGAATTGTAGGCAGGTGCATGTCATTAGGGGTCAATTGATCTCAATACATTGCAAGAAATTGAAAGTCAGATGAAGGATGGATAAAACTGATGGATAAAACAGAAAATAAACCTCAGCGTGGAGTACACTTAAGAAGGAACACAGTGGTGAGCAAGTGCATCTCCTGAGAATAACTCCAGACAGACTCTGGATTAGAGGTCTGGGAGAGTAGAGTTTGGCAGGAAGAAGAGAAGCAGAAACAAAGAACTTGATTAAAGTTCCTGAACAGGGATCCCATTTAATCCTCCCTTCTATCCTGGTAGAGAAGAACCACAAGAAATTCCAGGCTAGAAGCCAGCAGCAGCTGGACGGAGACAGGAAAAGAATTTAGGTAGGTTCCAGGAAGTGCTTCCAGTAAAAACTGGATTGTCCCCAATAGACAGCATTGCTGCACTGGATAATTCCAAGGGTAAGGTAAAGATATCATGATTTTCTCAGCAAGGTAAAGGAGGGAAATAAGAAAGGGAGGAAGAGGAAGAAAATCAAAACCAGAAACCGAGGAATCGAACATGAAACAAAAAAAAATAGGTGTGCTTCTAAGTCACTCATAGAAGGATCCGAAAGGAGGACAGAAAATTCAGTTTGATCTGTGTGCTAGGAGACTTTCCCTCAATGGACTTCACCCCAAGAATGAAATGGGGTCCTAGAAAGCTATCAGGCTGCAGATAGAGTCATGGTCCACGAATGGTGCAATTGTTGGTTAGTTTTCAAGTTTTAGAAGGAATCTGTAGAAAATATGAAGAAGTCCTCATTTTGCCTATGGGGCACCCTGTTTGTGTTTACAGTATTGATTGGGTAGAATTCATGCTATGGCTTAGAGAAGTTGGAGAAAGACGGAGGGCTGGAGAGGAGGGAGAGAAAGGGTGTGATCAACGGTATGCAGTCAGCACAGCTGTTAAGGTTGGTGCAAGAAGAAGTAGGACTCTAAATAAATCATTTAAGCATAACCATGAAAAAAGCTTCAAACTATAAACATGAAGCATTAGCACTGAAGCACCACAGGGCTCTCCAGGCTCTACCAGGAAGAGTTGCTTTCAGTTTCTTTTGTGTGGGGTAAATACAGAACACCGCAGGAAAGAGATGGGACAGACTGATATTTTCCTCTTCTCTATTGATAAGATTATGATTGATGAATCATGGAATGTTGATATATACCCAAGATAAATTAAGACAGAAGGAGTCAAAACCTTCAGCCTCTGGTTAGGAATGTGGTTTAAGGGAAATCCATTTCTTTTTGTTAAAGACTTTTGAGTTATTCCATCTTATTTACAGGTGTGTCTAGTATTCTGATTAAAATTTATACTAAAAGATCATCCTAGCAAACAAAGAAAAGTAACTTGATTTTAGAGTTATGTTCTCTCCTTTGAAACTGTGAGTCAACTCAAAATAACAGGTTGATTTGTTTCAGACCAAATCTGGGAATCTTACATTTTTCCCATGACTTGAATTTTTGCATATTAATAAGAATGCAAGGGCTCTTGTCCGTTACTTTTAACTTTTTTCTCACCGTGCGGATCACGTACCTTTATGGAAGTTTTTCATCAGTGGTCCAGGGCACGTGCAATCAGCCTATCAAAAAACCCCGATATGGCACCCATCATAAATCACACCCAGCGCCCCACTGCGTAACAGAGGCCATCTTCTGCTGCTCTTCCCTCTCCGTGTAAGCTAAGGACCACGCTAGGTCATCTCCTGCAGAAGTTTCCCAGTCCAACTTAATCCCCCTGTATCTTAATTCCCTGTATCTGTTCCCAGCTGCCCACTGCCACCTGGGGCCATCTTTCCTTCTTTTACTTCTTCTGAGGCTGATCAGATAGCAGTTCTCAGAGCCACCATCATGGCTAACTGAGAAATCAGGTAAAAGTCTTCACCTGGTCAGTGGCTGATTGTGGGGGGAAAAGAAATAAGGGTCCCAGCAACTGATATTTATTGAACAACCCAGACATCATTCTGGGTGTTTCCTATCAGTCATCCACTAAATTCCCACAAACGGCTCATGATATAGAACTAACTTCCTCACTATGCTAGGTAAGAAACTGAGCTGCGTAAAAGTTAGGTACCTGTAAAGGGACTGCTCAATTGGCTAGGTCCAAATTTGAATTTAAGTCTATTTAATCCCCGTGTCTTTTCAAAACACAAATTATAGGGCAATTGCATTATGGCTAGCTTTCCATGTGTGGTGGCTTACGATTCATACAAAAGGAGTTGCACGTAGCTGTATGTTAACCTGCAGAACTGAGCAATGCACGAACATACTGGAAATAAGACAGCCCAGGACTGAGCATGCACGGACTTGGGGCTGGATCTCAGGCCAATGATCAATTTGCTCTCTGGACTTGAGTTTTTGTATTTATAAAATGAAATGGTTTACTGGATAATCATTATGTTTTCTTCCAACCCCAAAGAATCTGTATACTAAAAAACAGAGCTCATTAAAACCATTTTCTATTTCAGATAGCTTGTCAATCTCCGAATGAGGCAGACAAGGAGGTTTAGGGTTAAATAGTATGGAGATGATTGAATGAAAAAGAAAACCCTTACTTAGAGAGTGATTGCTCAGTATGGAATGCATTCGAGATGCATCTGTCTGCTCAGGCTGCTATAACACTGGGCAACAAATTCATTTCTCCCAGTTCCAGAGACCGTAGAAGTCCTGGAGCAAGTGCCAACAGGCAGGGTACCTTCCAGAACCTTTGCTCCTGGCTTGTGGGTCCTGTGCATTCTCACGACCTCTTGAAGTGTGAGCTCTCTGGCGTCTCCTCTGGAAGGACACTAATCTTGTAAGAGGGGGCCCCACCCCTATGAGCTCTTCACTCCTAATTGCTTCCATCGAGGCTCTGTCTCCAGCTGGAGTTGAGTCTTCCTCCTATGAATTTGGAGGGCACACAAGCATTCAATCCATAGCATCTTAGAGGCACAAGCACATCAGATTTGAATTGCCAAGTTATTTCCCCTAAGAAGAACAAAGGAAATGCCCCAAATAAAAAAGCTTTAATTCCAATTACACAGGGCAGGGCTTTCTCAAATTCCAGGATGCCCATGAATCACCGTGAGACCCTGTTTAAACATACAATGGAAGGGTTAAATTAACTCTCTGCTCACTTGTGACCAGAACCAAAAAAAGAGCATTTTGCTGGTGATATAATTTTCACTGTCCATAAGGAGACTTGACAGGGATCCTCAGGGAAACTAATTTTCTGCTATCAATTAATTCTGAAATGTATTTATCATCTTGATAATAATGAGAAATAAGTGGGTGATGTTTTCACAATATACCAAAGTTAAAAAATGCAGTTCTTTCTTATAGCATCTCTCAATAAAAATTGAAGTGATAATGTCCAAATCCACTCAATAAAATCATTATTCTGGGATTATGCATTATAGACTATTATAAGATAAGTGTTGTTTTGTTTCTTCCAAATACAGAGAAATTGGAATTGGGTCAACAAAACATTGCCTAGCATAGGTCCGTGGGGGATTTGCTTTCATATAGATAAGACATTTGTGATAAGGACAACTATTATTTTTTTAAAGAAAGGATACTTCTGCAAAACTTCAAAATCGTTGTTTTTTCCCTTCAGTAGTTTAATTGTTCTCCTGGGGCTTATGTTTATACAATTAATTTGCTTAGAAATTCTTTTTAGCTTTTGTAGGCCAATGGGTTTTGTCTAAATATAGGGATATTAATGAGAGGAGGCAGAGGCTGTCTAGGATTTGGAAGGCCTATGTTCTGTATCTTTGACATCTAGTTTGTATAATTGGCCTATGATGTCTGTCTTCATGGTGTTGACCCACAGGTAGCTGAAGGTCTTGATGATTAAAAAACAAAAGAAAACAATATCCCTGAGAAATTCCAAGGTAAGTGAGAGGGCAGATTGCCTTGGGAGGGGTCCAGTTCTCTGGTCTCAGTGTTTTTACATCACTCGGTTAAAATGTTCCCAGAGAGGTGTTTAGCACTAGGCTTGCAGATGTGGGGGGGGGGGGGGAATAACGTCAACGTTCCGTTGTATTTTATTGATGAATTCAATCTATGGAATCTCAGAGAGGAGCCTTTTGAGAGGGCCAAAAGGGATTGGACAGTAGTGAACTCTGAAACTCAATCAAGAGACCCTGAGGTTAGATCTCTACCCAACTGAACCTGCTGGCCCTTGCACAGCTTGTCTGATAGTAAACCTCACAAAGTGTGGGTCCTGTTATCACATATAGTTTTGATCTGGAATGTCCCCCAAAGGATCACACGCTAAAAGCTTGATCCCCAAAGGTGGTGGACCCTCTAAGAGGTGGGGCCTAATGGAAGAGGTTAGGCCATTGGGAATGTGCTGCCCTCCAAGGAGATATTGGGTCCCCAGCCACTCCCTGCCTTTCTCTTTGTGTCCTGGGTGCTATGAAGCAAATAGCTTCCTCTACTGGGTGCTGCTGTCACGATGTACTGCATTGTCCCAGGCCCCAAAAGTCATGGCGTCAACCAACTACAGACAGAAAGCTTTGAAGCTGTGAGGCAAAATAAACCTTTCCTCTTTTTAAACTGATTATCTCAGCTATTTTGTCATAGTGATAGAAAGTTGACTAATGCTCCTACTTCCTGAGAGGTAGCATGGAGAGCTAAAAGTGTCCGTAAAAGTAGCAGGCTTGTTTTTGTGCTTAGTAATTATGTTACTGTGTAATGCAGACTATTTTAAGCCAAGAGAGTGAGTGAGAGTGAGGTATATGATTTATATTTCTGCTATGGGGCTAAATCTGGTCACTGAAGCTGAAAATGTTCACAGATTGTGTTTGCCTGCCATCGAGGGGGAGTGTATACAAAGTTTTGCGATGGTTATAAAAATACTCCCAGAATCACATTGTCTATTTCCGTATCAGAAGCGCCTCAGTGGGTCACATCCATAGTAATCCAACTCTGAAACCACGGTGCCTCAGTCACCCCCAGTTTCACTGACTTCCCACAGAGAAGTCTGTTTTGATCTGTGCTGTTCTATATCTCTTGCCTGCCATCTTTTGATCCATCGACGTATTCAGGAACTCTTAAGTTAGGTACCGAGTAAGATATAAAACCAGACTCCATTTGTTTTGTTCTAACCTTTTGTCCTATAGCATGTATGTTAGAAAGGAGAGCAGAACACAGAAATAATCCACCATTCCGGGGTCTAGTGGACAAGCCCAGCAACATGTTTTGTATTCATGAGAAGTTTATAGACTGAAATCATGTTTCCTTTGGATTTCCCACCTGATTTTGATATTTATGGTCCTTCGTGGAAGGTGTTTGAGTGATATGATCATTAGCTGGCAGAGAATCATTCCAGACACAGCCTTTCTGAGGATCAAAAAAATCCCAGGATCCAAGAAGCCCAGGCCTCTAGTGTCCTTCTTCTGACACCCTTCCTTCCCAGCCCACTCTTCCCTCTGTTACCTTCTCATCAATACCTCCAGGCCAGAGGGACCCCCGAGCATCTGCCGCATATGTAGATGTCACTTGCGTTGAATAGATCCTGGGGGGATGTACCAGCCTTATGATAATACCTACCAATATTATCAAAGATCAAACCGTAGATAAAGCAGATCATGTCACACTGCAGACATTTCATGATCAAATGCTTCCAGATCAAAAACCAACAGATAATGCTTGACAGATGATTGAACATGGATTTCCAGTTCCAATCCTGGTGAAATAACAGGAGCAATGGATGTAATCACTGGAACCAAAATCTGGGTCCATGAGATTGGCCTCAGGCGGGGGTGCAGCAGAGTGGTACAGCACACGCCTCTAGTGCCTGGGGCCCTGGGTTTGGTCCCTATCCGTACACAAAAAGATTAAGGTACCTGATAAAACTTTAGCCAGATTCATCAGGAATAAAAGGAACAGTGGGCAAAAGAAGAGATAGATCATCTACCTTGTGTGAGAGAGAGGTGATATCCGTTTAGAGTCTACAGAAAATAAAAAGTCAAGATGCAGTCCCTGAGATTCAGACAAAAGAGGCCAAGTCCTTGAAAGACACAGACAACAAGTTCACTTGGGAATGAAGAGATGACCTCCAGAGAGGAAAGAAAATGAAATTTGTAGTTTAAAACCTTTGCACAAAGGAAATTTCAGGTCAAAATTGCTGCTCTGATGAATGCTATTGAATACTTAAAGGGAAATAATATTAATTTGACATAAACTCTTGCAAAAAATTGAACAGGACGGAAAAATCCTGTTCACATAACTACGAGGCTAGCATTCTTCTCACAGCAGACCCAGAGAAAAACTTGTTCCGAACCAAAAAAAAAAAAAAAGAAAAAATTGACACTCATGTCTTAGGTATGACAATAAATATGATAGAAGAATGAAAAAGTTACAAATTGGACTTGATAAAAATGGAAATGGTCCACTTTTCAAAAGACACTGTGATAAGAATAAATAAATAAGCCAAAGACTAGGAGAAAATATTTGCTAATCAAATATATATTACAATAGTCCTGTCCAGAATGTATGAAGGACTCTCAGAGCTCCATGAAAACAAGCAACCCAGTTAAAATATGAGCACAAGTTTAAGACAGACACTTCCCGAACAGATACAGAGGGAAAACAGGCACAAAGAAGGAAGATGTTCAGCATTTACAGCCCCGGGGGACGTCGGGATTAACACATGATAAGAATCCACTTCCCGCCCCTTAGAACCGCTCAACTAACAACCAAGTACCAGCAGCAAATGCTCATTGTCCTTATGAGCAGCCGGAACCCTCGGGCACTGCCGGTGGAAAGGGAAAGGCAGAAGGAAAGCAAACGTAGAAGAGTCAAGGGATAATGTGGGGGTGACTTGGGATCAGGATGGGGTGTGTCACATCCTGTTACCACGCATGCATTAATGATGGTACCACAACACAGCTCCTCGATAAAATTTAAAACAATGGGAAACATGAAGCAAATAGTCAGCTCTGTGTTGTTGGAACCAAAAGACTTAACAAGAACAGCCTGGAGGAGGAAATGCTTTTTTTGGATCCTGGTTTCAGAGGTTCAGTCCAGGGTTGGTCAACTCCTTTGCTGCGGGCGTGAAATGAAGCAGAAAATCACAGCGGAAGGATGTGGCAAAGGAAACCTGCTCAGAGCATGAGAGTCAGGAAGTACAGAAGGACAAAATACCATCCCCAAAGGCATGCCCCCTGGTGACACACTTCCTCCGTCTGCACCCCACCTATGCACAGCTACCCCCCCAATCCACTCCAGTGCATCAACCCACTGACTGGGTTGTAGCTGCCAGCATTCAGGCTTCTCACCTGTGGATATTTTTGCTTTGTCTCACACATATTTTGCATTTCAGGGGACACCTGAAATCCAAGCCATCACGCATGTATTGTCGTATGCATCGGCTCCTGGAGTATTTACAAAGAGAACACGATGTCCGCTCCAAGACTTCCTCGTGAATTCTCCTGGAAGCTTTGTGTGTTACAGCTCAGTCCTGGAAGCAGCTCAGATGCCATTCGCAGGTGAAGAAACAGAAGGCCATCAGTATCCTTGCAACGGAACACTACCCAGCCGCAGGCGGGAGGGACGTGTGGCTGTGGATGCGTCGCGGAGTAGCTCAAATGGCTCTGCTCAGTGAATGAGGGCAGAAAGCACAGGGTGTATACTGCATGATCCATGTACAGAAAGCTCTAGGAAATGAAAACTCCTCTACAATTATAGCCAGCAGCTCAGCAGTTGACTGGGGAGGTGACAAAGGGAAGCCGGGAAGGTGGATGACAAAGCAGCCCAAGCCAACTTTTGGAGATGATGGATAAAACCATGATCCTGGTTAATGCGATGGTGCCACCAACATCCGAGCTCATCAAGTTATACATCTAAATTTTCATAATTCATGGTATGTCAATTGTATGTCAATAGCCCTGCTTTCAAAAGCGAATGTGCTTATCAGACCGAATATGTAAAGCTGAAAAGGCCCCAGAAAAGTCATAGAGCACCCAAATGCCAGCCTGGAGCCAGCATCTGACCTTTCGTAAGCAGAATTCTTGCTGCGGTCCTGTTCAACACAAGAGCAATACCCAATCAATTTGAAAAATCTAGGTATTTTTAAATCATTCACCTCAGTCAGAAATTGAAGTTCATCTTTCTAAAACCTGGAAAAAATGCTAGCTGAGGTACCAGGGCATGTGCATTTGGAGACTTCGCTGTAAGAGGTGAGCATCCCTAATCCAAAAATCCCAAAGGAGACGTGCTGTAAATCCCGCAGCTCTTTGAGAGCCCACAGGGTGCTGCAGATAGAAAGTCTCGCATCCGAGCTCGTCTCTGCGGATTTGAATTATATTCCAGACAAAAGGAACTTGAGCACAGGATTCGAAGTGAACAAATCTGCCCAGGCTCAAACTCCAGCAGCGATTCCAGGACTCCTCCCCACTCCCTTTCCAGCATTAATGTATGGGCTTGCTGACCATCCTGTGGCAGGCGCAGGAATCACTTCTCGGGAATGTCTAGGACCAGATGTCTCAGATTTTGGATTTTTTATCGTGTTTTGGAATACCAGCCCTCAGGCCTGGAAGGAAAATGTCAGGCAGATTGGGAGAGCTGTGTGTGTGTGTGTGTGTGTGCATCTGAGTTTGTGCTCTCTGTTGGGGTGGGCGGAATGCGTAGGATCATTTTCACGCCCGTTTAACACAGAAGTCCTCCTGTCTGGGAGTAATCTGCCATTTCTTCAGCAGCTTCGCTATCGAGTGAAGATCACAACATCCTAAGATGCTCAGCTCGGCTCTTCCTTTCTCCAGGGAATCTCCTCTCTCAGGTATTCAGCTGGCAGCCACACTCGTGAATACAATAGGACTCTCTGCTTTTAAACAGCGCCCCAGAGCCACGCAGGCCATAATGGAGTGGAAGATTTAATTGTGTGTTTTTCTTAGCACACAATCAGGCCAGGAGGACAAGGACACAGTGAACAAAGTCTCACTCCCCAGCCCCGGAATGCAAGGCAGGTGTTTCCATTCACTAAGGGCACAAGTGTCACCGGATTTCAGCAAGGCTGGCTGGGGCTCAGCTCCGAGCAGAGAGCTATTGAATTCCCCTTCAGCCTGACACACAGCTCAGCCACTTGGCTCTCTCTCCTGCTATCACTCCTGTTGATTCGCCTTCCCGGTGGCCATTCAGAGGGAGTGAAAGCAAAAGGCCATCGTTTGCCATTTCAGGCCCAGGGGCTTAGCTGACACTCAGCTGGTTCAAGTGTTCAGATCCACTGCGTGGCTCCTGCAACTCCTGAAAAAGGGTCCCACACCATGCTTGGTGCTGGTTTTTGTTCACATTAAGTGGGATTTTCTTTCAGAAAGAAAATAATCACCTCCCCTCCAAATAACCCACCATCGGAGCACAGGGTTCAGGCACCATGGCTGGCCCTGGTTCAGCAAACCGCATTCCCTCTCTGCATTAACTCAACAGTCATATTTGCAGCCCCATCAGGAATCAGCACCCGGTCTGCTGTCACTCACATCTGACTCCACTCTCTTCCCTAATTGGCACCGACTTGTATGGGTTCCTGGCATTGTAAACACAGTATTTCCAACTTTTTAATTTTTGTTCATTGGTTCTGGGAAAATGGGAGAGGGTGCTACCATATAGATCATGTCTCCTACCATTTTGAAAAACTTAGAATCACAGAGCAAGAGTATAATAATGACTCTGGGGGACTGGGCCGCCAAGCAGAGAGCAAGGCGTGACAACAGACGGGCGTCCACCCTCACTGGAACTGGACCTCCCGCTATTGGGAAGGAATCCCCAACAACCACACAAGTCCAGGTCCTGGTACAAGGAGGGGAACTCAGGAGAACGCCAAGCAACTCTGATTTTTTTTATAGACCCAAACTCATTTCCATTGCGGTAATTATTCAAAACAAGACCACCGTTCCTTGTTGAAGTGTGACCGAAGCTGCTGGACATTTTACCAAAGCCAGTGACCTTCGCATGACCTTTGCTTAGCATTCACTTGGGACGTGGGCATGTTCACACCCATTCCATATCTCTTGCTCACATCTATAGTTACCAGTCGTCCAATGTTGCATCTGACGGTTTCTAATCATCTAGAGCCAAACCCTTAGCCACTGCACATAAATCAGGATCCAGTTGTCCCTTGATATCCAAAGGGATTTGGTTCCAGGACTGCCCACCCGATGTGATACCAACTTCTGAGGGTGCTTACGTACCCTGAATGGTGCATCATTTGCATATATCCTGCATGTGCCCTCCTGTATTCTTTAAATCAACTCTAGATTAATTATAATACCCAATGCAAAGTAAATTCTAGGAAAACAGTTGCTATACTGTATTGTTTAGAGAATAATGATAAGAAAAAATGGGTGTATATATTCAGAATGGACATAATCCTTTTCAAATATTTTGGATCTGGGGTGGATGAATCTTACAATGCAGAAAAACCCACAAACACTCAAATCCTGTTTCAAGGCACAATTTTGGAAGAACCCAGGCCATGTCAGACCACTCAGATTATATGATGATTCAATGTGGCAGGTATTCAGTTTCTTTTTAGGCACAAGTCAGGAGTTTTATCCTTACAAAAAGGAATATTTTTACGAGAAAGCATTCATGGCTTTGCTCCAAAATCATCTGCACATAGCTAGACTACATCTTCCCTCCGCCTTGGAGTTCAGAATGGAAACAGATCCAGATTCTAGTTAATGCAATGTGAAATGAAAGAATGTGCACCACTTCCAAACCTAGCACGTAAAAATGAAAAAGGGAAAATAAACAAAAAGACTTCCACCAGGCAAGGTGATACACATACACACCTGTCATTTCAGAGACATGGGAGGCTGAGGCAGGAGGATCCCAAGTTCGAGGCCAGCATTGGCAACTAAGCAGAACCCTGTTTCAAAATAAAATATTGAAAGGATAGGGGATATAGAGCACCCCTAGGTTCAACTCCCAGTACTGGAAAATAAAAATGCTCCCATAAGCACTCACTTCTACTCAGTTTCCCTTCCTGCTACAAATGGGGTCAATGTCTATCATGGCACTGGATAGTACAGCAGGAAGATGGCAAACTTGTCGCCTGGGTGTCTGAATGACCGCATGGAACAAAATTCTGTCTTTCCCAGCTGCCCTGAAACTCCACAGGATGGTTGTAAGAGGGGGTAAGAATGCATTTCCAAGTTCACTTTGTGTTTATGTCTTTGTCTTATTGATGTTTAGCTCACATTCCCTGGTATGTGGAAACCTCAAAACTATTATTAGCAATTGAAGAAAATCGAGAGGGCAAAGGCATTAAAAAGAATTTTCAGAGAAAATCAGATTGCTACACTAAGCTTGATTTTCTTGTTCCAGACCCTTTATTTTCTCCATATCAGAGCTACTCAAAATGAAACAGAACCAATTTATGAAAGTGTACTGTACTTAACCTTACCTACACTCACTGCTTAACTCAGAGTTACACAGAATCACTTCCTTTTATCTGAGAACAACTGCTCACCCAGTCTTGTCCTACTTCAACAAGAGGAAATCTGCATTGTTTAACCCATTGTGTTCTACTTAATTTTCTTTCATTCCAGGAAGATGCATTTTCTAGCCATCTATAGCAATCATTCTCTTCAAATATTCTACTGTTTCATCCCCCAATGGCATAGCCCATACCAATACAGACAGGTTCCAATCATAGTTGGAATTCTGTAATTAAACAGTTGAATTAAAGGGCTGGGGATGTGGCTCAGTGGCATAGAACCTGACCATCATGAAGAAGGCTGAGTTCAATCCCCAGCACTGGAAAAAACAAAAGACAGAGAAAATAAGAATGCCAACGTAAAATAACAATTTATGTAATTATGAAGTATTTGAAAGTTGATTAAACCTCAAGCAGATAGCAATGATAAAAGTGGGGGGGAAATAAAGGTCAGCCCTTCTGATGGCACTGGAGAAGAATGGAAAGCTGGTAAGAATTGAATGAACTGGACTCTTGAATGAGAAACTGCAGTGTGAGAGCCATGTGCCTACATCTCCCCCAAGGATCTCCCAGTCCTTTTGGTGCAGACAGCTAGGATTCAAGCAGAAATGCACTACCTTGATGGTCTGAGGTGCCTGGATGTGAGGTTTCCAGAAGAACTCAAATCATAGAAGATATTACCAAAATGGGAGGACTGCAGAGAGAGGGGTGTCCCTGGACCTGCACATAAACTCCCCTCAAATACCTGACTGATATCTGAGCTATGCTTACATCCAAGGAGATGCCAAGAAACTCAGAAGAAAAGTTTTCAAGTTGAAAATAACATGAGCAGGAACCTCCTCCATGACCTGCTTGAGGAGAGAGAGAGTTTAGGCTTTGATTTCTGAAGTTATAAGGTTTTGATCGATTGCCAGGGCTTTGTTGATTTCTAAGAAGGGCCATGCCTTGTGTATGAACTGTTTCCCAGTAGTAAAATTCATCCAAAGGCTAAAAGAAAAAGTGGGACACCTACCCTAGCAAAGGATAAGATGAAAAGCCCATGTGTTGAATGTAGTTATCCAGTAATTAAAATCATCCAGTAAAACAAAGAAACAGCTACAATTTCTGCAGCATAACACCCACAATGTCCAGTTCATGATATGCAATTCTTGGATATGGAGAGGCAAGTGGAACTCTGATCCATCATCAAGAGAAGACCCAAGATAACCTCAGTGTTGTAATTGGGAAACAAGGATTTTCAAGCAGTGAATAAATACACTGCAAAGTAAAAGATAGATGGAGAGAAACAGCAACACTACTAAAAAATCAAATTTAAACCTCTCAAATTAGAAACGAAATGTAAGAAATGAAAATCTCACCGGATGGGCTTAACATTAACAGTAGATTAGACACAGTAAAGGAAAGTCACCTTAACATTAAAAAAGAATAGAAGATGGGTGGAAAATGTGCAGATACTCAGTAATATCTGGGACAAATTACATATGTGTGTGTGTGTGTCTTCTAGTAAACTTTTTCTCTGCTGTGATCAAAAGACCCAGCAAGAATCATTTTTAGAAGATAAAAGATTTATTTGGGGCTCACATTTTCAGAGGTCTCAGTCCATAGACAGCCAACTCCATTCATTGGGTCCTGAGGTGAGGCAAGACATCATGGCAGAAGAACATGGTGGAGTTGGGGGCATGATAACAGGAAGCAGAGAGAGATGGAGCTCAGCTCACAACATATGTACCCCAAAGGCATTCCCCCAGTAACCCACCTCCTCCAGCGATAGTCTACCTGGGGCTGGAGTCTCCCTCAGTAACCACCCAGTGGATTAATTCAGTGATTAACCCAAACATTTCACATCTAAATTTCCTTGGATTGTTTGACACAAGAGCTTTTTGAGAACATGTCACATCTAAACCATGACAACATATAATTGAGATCCCATGTAGAAAGACTAGAGATAAATGTACATGGAAAAATATGTGAAGATGTAACTGTTGACATCCCAAAATCTGATGAAAAACTCAACTCAGACATGCAAGAAACACAGAGATGCTCAAACAAGATAAATATAAAGAACATTCTGAATTCATCATCATAGTTATGTTCTGAGAAACCAAAGATAGAAAGAATGTTTTGTAAGCAGGCAAAGATAAATGACACATTATATACAGGGGAACAATGATGCTATTTACGACTGATTTCTCTTTGGAACAATGAAAGCCAGGAAACAATGAAACTGCCTACGCGGGATTCTACATCTAGTACAAATATGAAAGCAAAATAGAGACATTCCAGATAAACAAAATGTGACAGAATTCATCGCCAGCAGATCTGCATCAAAAGAGATACGAAAGACATTTCTTCAGGGTGCAAGTAATTGGAATCAGATAGAGCAGCTCTACAAAAGGGAACAGAGCGCTCCAGAAATTGTAAGCACACGGGCTGGAGCGGTGGCTCAGCGGTTACTGCACTTGCCTGGCATGTGCGAGGACTCAGGTTCAACCCCCAGCACCACATACACAACAAAGTGTCAGAGCAATGAAAGCCGCATGAAAACTAAATAAAATTAATCCTCTCTCTCTCTCTTATTGCTCCTCTCTTTAAAAGAAAGAAAGAAAGAAAGAAATTGTAAGCACTGTTGTTCCCGTGTGGATCTGAGGTGCCCCCCCATAGCTCCTGAGTCAATGCAGAAATATACAGTGGTGGAATGATTGGATTGCAGGAGCTCTGGCCTAATCTGTCCATCCTGGCTTGAATGGACTGGGTGATGAATGTAGCCAGGTAGGGCGTGCATGGCTGGGGAGGGGATGAGCCGCTGAGACTGTGCCCTGGAAGGCTGAGCTTCCCTGTGGCCCTTCCCCTCCCACTCTGCTTCCTGGTTGCAATGAACAGAGCAGCTTTCTTCCACCATCTTCCACCTCTGCCAGGATGCTCTGCCTCAACTGAGGCCTAGAATGATGGAGTCAGACCACATGGACTGAACCTCTGAACCCTTGAGCCCAAAATAAACTTTTCCTCCTCTAAGTTGTTCTGGTCATAAGTTTTGGTCACAGTGACAAAAAGCTGACTATCACAACAATCAACCTTTGTTATGTGTGGATTCCTTATTTGAGAATTCAACTGCTCATCATGGAACCAACCCAGACCACTCTCACTATATATATATATATATATATATATATACACCATGGAATTCCACTCAGCAATCAGAAACAATGAAATTGCAGCCTTTGAAGGTAAATGGATGGCGATGGAAGAAATCATGCTGAGCAAAGTTAGCCAAACCCACAGTCAAGGGTCGGATGTTTTTACTCGTTTGTGGAGGCTGGAGTTAAACCGAGGCCTATGGAAAGCGTAGTCAGTCTCATGCATTAGAGCCAACAAAAGCACAGCAACACATACTCTGGGGCGACCATAGATAGCATCAGAAAGGAGGGG
>PVKS010027136.1:0-5000 GCA_004027875.1 Aplodontia rufa | reverse complement strand
CACAGGAGGCAGAGAGACACTGTAGACCAGGGGAAAATATATACCCCAGGCAGGTGGCCAGTGACGGTCCCGCTCTTTGGCATAGCTGCCACCCGGTGAACTCCGTTGGGGTCAGTGCACGGACTGGGTTGAGGCTCTTCTGGACTCTGAGCTCTCTTGCTCTCTTTCATGAACCTTGGGGTCACCACCTTGCATTGAAACCTCAGCTACTGGGGACGTTAGCAGAGGTGACCTTCAGCTTCCTCCTCGTGTGCACCGCCTCCTGCTCTTGCAGCCCGTGCGCTGCAGCTCTGAGCTCCAGCCCTGTGTTCCCAGCCTCCTCTAGGGCTCTCCACAAGGATGGGGTCCCTGTGAGGGTGCAGACCCGCACCGCTCACCTCCAGAACCTAGGGCAGCTGCAGACACAGGAGCCGGTTCCACGGTTGCCTGCAGGATGAGTGGGTGATGACGACCCGCGTGGGTGAGGCTGTGCAAGTGTCCTGCACCTGCTGTTCTCTGCTGTTTGCACGGCAACCACGCAGGCCCTCCTGCCCTCCTGGCCCGCTATGTTTCCTGGCTTGCAGGACAGCAGGTGGGGTGAGGCCTGCCTTTCAAGGCCCCCACAGAGCCCAGGCAATGGTTTCTTGGAGAAGGAACGCAGGCTCTGATGTTACCAGCACTGTCACCCCGGCTCACCTAATGGCTTTCTCGACACAATCTGGAAGGCCTTCCAAAGTCTGGGCACTTAGCCACAGGAAGGGCCATCTCTCAACGGCTGTCACACTGCTAACTTTGAAGCCTGTTAGCACCAAGGTCACAAATCTCTATCCAGTAACAGCCTGGACACTGATGACAAAAGGGCTGCTGCTGCTCCAGTCTCCTCTGTCCGCCTGGCTGGCCCTCGCTCTGCTAGCTGATGGAAATCTGCTCTTGGTTGAGAGTTCATTTTCTCTCAATCAGTAAATTCTGCCAAATATCTACCAAGGGATGGGTTCGCCTTACACCCACACCTGTGATGAAGTCTCCTCAACTTTCTCTGTCTGAACTAAGGAGTGGGGCCACAGTCTGTTTTACACCCACTTAATTATACGCTTCCTGCATTCCACGGTGACATGCTAGAGGAGCAGCTGGGGCTTGCTAGTGTCTGTATCCCCAGCACCAAGCAGGTCAAAGGAGGCACAGTAGGGAAGAGCACACCAGGGACAGGTGTTCAGAATCCCACCTCAGCTGTGAGATGTCTTGCTTGGATTTCAGGGTGTCCTCCAAAATTCACGTGTTGGTACTTGAGTCCTCAAATCAACAGCACTGGGAGGTGGGACCTTTAAGAGATGATTAGGTCTAGAGGGCTCTGTCCTTGTGAATGGGCAACTGTTGTGATTGTGGTGTGGGGTGGTGGGTCTGTTATCTCAAGGGTGGGTTTGTTATTAGTTTGACTCCCTCCCTCTCTCTCTCTCTCTCTCTCAGTCTCTTGCCCTTCAGACTTGCACCATGTGACAATACAACAATTGGAGGACTCAGAATCAGCATACTACAGTGACACGGCCTCATCAATGTTTATAGCAGCACAAGTCACAATAAGCAAGCTACGGAATGAGCCTAGGTGCTTGGCAACGGTTGAATGGATGAAGAAAATGTGATGTCTATACACAGTGGAGTACTACTCAGCCGTAAAGAAGAATGCCTTAATGACCTTTGCCGGTAAATGGATGGATCTGGACAGTATCACGCTAGGTGAATCCAGCCAGTCCCCAAAAGCCAAAGGTTGTTTCCCCTAATGTGTGGAAGCTAATCCAAAATAAGGGGGGTTATAAAATGAAAGAAGAAAGATCAGTGGAGGATGCAGGGGAATGAAGGGAAGGAAGGAGGGATGGGACCGGGAAAGACAGTGGCCTGAATCTGACCCAGCTTTCCTCTGCACGACATGAGCAGACCACAGAGCAGCTCACCATCGTGTGCACCCACAGTGAATCAATTAAAAAAAATTAAACCAACAGAAAGCTTAGTAGACTGGAAGGACGGGATCTGGGGCAGGGCAGGGGCCCTGGAGATGGAATTAGAAAGAATCATATTAGATGCTTTTATAACTGTATCAAAATCGATTCTACTGCCATGTAGAAACTAAAAAGAACCAATGAAGAATGAAAAGGAAGCCCCTCGCTGGAGGCAGACCCCCGACCTTGGATTTTTCTCCTCTTTGGAACTGTACAGAGTTAGTCTATTTTTATAAATTACCCGGGCCCAGATGTTCTCTTCCAGCAACACAAAACCAACTAAAACATGCCCCTTTTTAAAGCAGAGATTTTTTATTTTTTTAAGAAATCAATACTGCATTTTCCCCTGAGGGTTTTGAATACTTATCACTGTTATTTTCTCTTGACACTAATAAAGGGCGTCCTGGTGACCAACCCGGATCTGCCCCTGTGTGTGAGTGGGATCTCAGACCACAGTCTGCATGACCACAGAATAGCTTTGGCTGGAGGTCCACATGTAGGGGGTTCCAAAAGCAAACTGGTAATAATAACAAAAGAAAGTTTTAAACAGGGAAAATCAGCTTCAGGTCCTGAGCATACCTACAGATCAATTGTAAATCCACGGGAACTTCAAGACCCGACTGACAAACCAATAATTCAAAGTCTGTGGTTAACTCAGAGCCAAAGGTCACTTTGAAATATTCAATGTCCTGAGTTTATCAAATGAGCCATGGGGTTACCAGCAAATTCCAGGAGGGCTATAAATTACTAATTAGCCTATGAGATTGAGTCTGCCTAAGAAGGTCCCTGTCAGGCCAGCACCAGCCTCCAACTCTAGTCCCGTGTTTTTAAAGACAGAGGGAGAGGAAGAGAGAGGGAGAGAGGGATGAAGAGAGAATCAGTTTTATTCAGTTGTCCATGTGGCTTTTGTTGCTCCAACACCTCGTTGTGTGCACGGTGCTGGGGTTGGAACCCTCATCCTTGCGCATGCCAGGCAAGCGCCGTAAAAGCTGAGCCACCGCTCCAGCCCCAGGCCCATGTTTTTTAAGATCTCTTGCAAACACACACCTGTTCTCCCCTGCAAAATACACTCAGTAAGTCTATTCAGTGGTGCCACTGCGGGTTTTCCACAGATTCAGGGTTGGGGAAAGGCAGCGATGGAGAAAGATGGAGCAGAAGGAGAGGAGAGGCCAGAACGTTACCTCTTTAGCTATCACAAGTATCTCAATAGCTACAAATCACGAAGTGGCATAAGGTTAGGGCTGGATGGCGTCTCCCACGTTCCCCACCTCGCCTGAGAGGCCGTCTGCTGGTTGTAGCTTGAGATGGCTCGCTCTCATCGAGTGGGTTCCAGTTCCCCGGCTGTTAAGTGGCGGAGCTCAGAGACTGTCCAGCCCTGGGCTGGCACAGAGCAGGTGCTCAGGAAAGGTAGGATCTCTGTTGTGGTCGAGGTCTGAACAGCCAACGTGAGTCTCCTCTCGCACTAAGTGCAGAGGGGTTCAGTGCAGGTACCGGGGCCATAGGAGGTGGGGGTCTGAATCCAAGCTGGGGTGATGGCATTAGCGATGCAGGCGCCCCTGCCATCTTGAAGCCGGAGGTAGCTAGAGGAGCCCAGAGACGCTGGGCTGAGGGCCGTGCTCGTCCAGGGCAGTGGGGCCTTGAAGGAAATGCAGTTGCTGCTGGAGGTGAAGCGGAGGCAGCGTCACTCTGGCGGCTCCCAGTCTCCTGCCTTCGGCTTCCCCTCCGTGCAAAGCTTGGGGAACGCAGTCTGCAGGCCTGGCCCTGAGAGACGCAGCAGGCAGGGCAGGGAAGGCAAGGCAGCGTCCCAGGTCCCAGAGGAGCCTGCACCCCTGAGCAAGCTGAGTCGGCCCAAGGGCTGTGTGCAAAGAGCAAGGATCTGAGCACTATTTGAAAGGAGCCACTGCCTATAGCACACCAGTCCTGCGTGCGTGCGTGCGTGCGTGCGTGTGTGTGTGCGCGCACTATGAGGGATGGAACCTAGGGGCTCTTAACCACTCGGCCACATCCACAGCCCTGTTTATTTTTTATTTGGAGACAGAGCCTCTCTGAGCTGCTTAGGGCCTTGCTAAGTTGCTGAGGCTGGCTTTGAACTTGCGATCCTCCTGCCACAGCCTCCCAAGCCACTGGGAATACAGGCGTGCACCACTGTGCCTGGATAGAAACCAGTTCAGGGGGATATTTGTTCAGTTTTGTTAGAGTAACACAGAAATAACCAGAGTGCCTTACGATTCCTCTTTCCTTCATGGATAAATGGGTGTTCAACCCAGAAATTCAGCCCCAGATCTGAGAAGCAGTCTTCACTCATGTGAGACTCAGGGGCTTCTGAGAGGCTGAGGCATCTGACAACCCCTGGGGGAACTGAGGAGCAGAGACTAGCAGGTGCTCTGCCCTGCTGTCTCATACAGCCCAGTTAGAAGGGACACATTACCCTCTCCAAGCACGCTCTTCCGTGCGTGCGCAGCACATAAGTGTCCTGTGTCCCCTTCCTAGGGTTAGCGTTAGAGGACTGGGAGGTGAGAAAGGGTTTTCACTTCCCCTCATATAAAGGAGGCAGCTTTGCTACAGACCCTGTTCCCTGGCTGGGAAAGAGGATCAGTGTCTAGAGCTACAAACACCAGGCACATTCAAGGCCACCCGTCCCTCCCCTGAGCTCAGGATGCCCCCCACGCTGGAGGCTGCCATCACAGGATGAAGCTTGTAGGTCCAGAAGAGAATCAACTGCCAGACTCGTTTGATTTAGGGGATCTCGGTGGACATCTTGACTCCAACAATGTGTTACCTGACTCCAAGTTAGGTGACACGAACGTCCTAAGCTTTAGGATTCTTCTCTGCAAATACAATTCCTCACTGTTCTTGGGAAGACTGAACGTACCGGACACCAGAAATGTGTAAGAATTAAAAATCCACGTACATGCTCTTGTTAACTTTCAAAGAATGAAGTTGAGATGGGTATTCTTCATTTGCCTTAATACTATGATGGTGATGGTGATGGTGATGGTGGAGATGGTGATGGTGATGGTGGTGGTGGTG